>JAODAH020016311.1:0-45095 GCA_027574865.2 Coproporus ventriculus | reverse complement strand
CCATGAGACTTAGATCTGTATACATTTTCAGCGAAATTGCACTTCCGGTGTTTGCGGAAATTACAAAAACCTGTTTCTTTCTTGTGAACGCTCTAGAGGCCAAACGAAAACTCCAATCGAATTGAATTTGACACCACTACGTAAAAAACTGGAGAGTTTTTGAGTCAGATCACACTTCTGGTTTTGCCAAAAATTGTCTTTTTACATAATTTGTTGTGAATACTACTACGTCCGAGCTCCTATTAATTTGCCAAGCAATGTACGGGAAGTATATTGGAGACCACTCCTGATTTTTTAATGAATACTAATATGTAGGGACAATCATCCGGTGCTCAGTTTAGTGCATCTTGCTTTAAAATATTCTCTAGAACTTTCCTTAATCACTAGCTTCTGTCTGAGCCATAATAAAACTCAGAGCTCCATGTTCGGCAAGTAAACTGAGTATTGAGGTCAACCTATCAAACTTTTAGATTATAATACTGAAGAAATAATTTCTTTTAATAAATTTCATTGGTATAACTTGAAAAATAAACGAAAATTGATCGATCATTTTTTATTATTTCATATAAAGCAAATGTACAGTTTAAAAGCTCTAAAAAATTAATAAATATAAACTAATTAGTTACGTATCAAATAAAATATATTGCAACAATTCTAATAAACTAAACATAAAAATAATAAGCTCCTGTCATATTTTTTGCACGTGACAAAATATACGCAGCTATTAAATCCATTTTTTAAACTCTGTTCATTAGTAATATTATCTTTAATAATGGCTACTAATAAGACTAATAAGAATTGATAATAAAGCATTTCCATGGAAATTATATATTATATTTACAACAATGGGATTTTTAGAGGGGTCCGAACAAACCTTTAAATCAATTTTGAGTAAACATACAATTGCCCCGATTTTATGCAGTGAATGTGCACCCTTAGGTAAGTACGAAGCCCTCATGAAAATTTTTATTGCACATTGGTTGTAATTCATCCGCGATTAAATAATTTTAGACTAGATCAATAGTAGTCTATGATTTATTGAAACAAAAATCTGTGCAAAATTTTGGGGACGGGTGGTTAAAAATTGTCCCCGCATGATGATAAAACTTACGAACTAAAAACGCCGCGCTTGCGCTATTTACAATAAAAAGAAAAATAAATAGTACAAACTGAATACTGTTGATTTAGGAAGTGAAGTACATTTTATAAAATTTGTGAAAAAAAATAATCCAAAAATCCTGTTGGTTTAGTACCTTGAGAAACAGCTATATGTGGTGGTGGGGTAATGTATGGTCCTGCAACAAAAATAGAAGAAAAACATGATAAAAGCGTCCAAAAAATATTTTAGAATTCACCCAGATGAATGATTTTATATTGATATTACAACTACTGTGTAAAATTTATTGTAAATGAAATTATTCACTTAAAACCATTTTGGTACTAAGATTGTAATTCAGTTACAACCAACTACTCACAATAGCTGCCTTTATAATACTTTTTTTTTTAAATCATTCGTCTTTGTTCAATCTTAATTAATTGTGAGGGCGGCCAAAATGTATCCTGCTGATAAGCAAATTTATTTACAAAATCAAAATCCAGAAATAAGCATTAGATTATTTTATGCACCAAAGTTCATCTTGCGATTAAAAAGTGTTAAAAGAGTCTTACACTGTGTGAAAAGTAGGAAGACAGGGCCGGATTGGCCCCGTATTTTTTCTGCAGGGCCCCCTTCACCGCCAAATGCATTGACTACATCTAAAATACCAAGTTATATATTAGAAAGGTCACATGTTTTTTAAATTCACATTATTTACATTATTCTTTAAAAATAAATCACCAAAATTAATTTCCTTTATATTTTGAAATTTTTCCGTGTGATATTCGAATTATGCGAAAGACTTTTACGTTTTATGTAATTGTTTGTTTATATGTCAAACAACTTTCGATGTATCCATAAAAAATGTTATCAACAGTTTAAATACATAATGAGATAATTTTAAGTACATCTCATTAGGGTCCAATACGACCGCTTGTTTTATCTCAATTTCTGGAAAAATAGAGATGATGATTAAATATTTAAATGCCATATAAGATTTCTTAGAAATTTTACAAAATTTGTAGAAATACATCCATACAGATAAATTGTACTAAACTTGTCATCTAAAACAATTGATGATGTTTAAAGAAATGGTAAGAAGTTTACTTTATGGTAAATTTCATCAAAAACGATCCATTAAACAAAAATTGTAGGTAAAATATATACAGGCTATACCAAACAATTTTAATTGCACGTCATCACTAAAATGTGACGTCACATCCATGTAATGTCGCTAGCTTGTAATATTTCTCCCTATTTATGACATATATGACGTACAATTAAAATTGTTTGGTATGTCTTGTAGATCAATCATTGTAATCTACACTCTTTGCCTTTATATTATCCAAAAAAAAAACATACGAAATTTTTTAAGAAGTTGCGTTCAATATTTGACATGATAAAAGCAAATATAGGTATTTCCAATAAATAAATCGCACTCCTCTTAATTAATATATTCACACCTATAATTATACTCTTATCTCAAATCGATTCTTCTTTTTAATTTTTTTTTTTATATTTTTCATCAACAAACGTGACCGCATCTGACGCACGATGAAAACATCCACCGTTCTATTTTTAGAAGAAGCAACATCATCATATTGTTTCAAACATTAACAAATGGTAGCCCGATCGGTATGCAAATCCATGACAAAACTAACCGCCGAAAAATAATAAAAACGTCCAAACCCACGCATCCAACATTTCGAAATCGAATAATTTTTATTAGTAGAATTTTATTTACAACATGCAATATCAATAAATTTTACAATTACGTGAATTATCAATGAACGGAATATATTAACACTTTTTTTTTGTTTGATTTGTCAATTGTTACGATTATTTAAGTGGGAGGTATAATTAGTTTTTGAATGGAAGACATTAAAAGATGTAACTGTAAACCTCCATTCATAGACGTAATCGCGAGAAGAGAACGTGCGCGCGCGCGGTCTTTTATACTTTTCCATCCTTGTAATTCAATTAAAAAAGAAAACAATAAACGTCTAACGATTGAATGTAAAGTTTACAATCCTTACTTACTTCCCTAATTGAATTAACTGGCTATAAGGAAAATAGAAACAATAAAAGAAGGGACAAATAGTTTTTTTTAATTATCTAAGTCCATTGTTTAAGAGTGGAGATGAGAGGATGCGGGATTGCTTTTTTTTTGTTGTTGTTTGGTGCGCGCGCGCTCATAAAATCCTACGTTGGGTTTGATTTTTTTTAAATTTATTTCTTTCATAAAATACTTAAATATGGTATAGAAACGCAACAGACCAGCGCGAATTACTTTTATTACTAATAATAAATCGACTCTTTAAATGCCTCAACTAATACTGCACATTTCTTTTTTCTTTTTTTTTTTTGTGAGGATGAGATTTTTTACGAGATGACACATTTTAATTGTTTCGGAAAAATAAATCTGCGACTCAGTTATAGATAATACATAAATATTATATGTATGTTAGAATACCTAACCAAATTAAAAAAATGTTTTTTTTTTCAGGAAAATATAATACAATATGCATTTAACTGACAGATGAGAATCAGCAATTTATTCATAGGAATGTGACAGAAAAATCTTGTCAGCACCTGAAGAGCTATAATGCGTTCATAATTAATTTTATTAATTTCATTAAAAAAACTTATCTTTACAAAACTTAACTGATAAAGGAAGAATATTTGATCATTTCACCAAATTATTTCCAAAATCCACTTTTTACTTTTATTTTCCCAATTTAAAGTATCTTAGTGCTTATTTTAATTGTATTTACTCCTCATAGGATTCAAAAACCAACAATGAGACGAGGATTTTCTCATAAGTTTATTAATTACTTAATTTGGGCAAAAATGCTCATCATCCTCTTTGCAATTTTTCTACTTTTGAAATTCATTTTCCATAATTTCGAAATCTATTACAATCCTACAACGACAAGCTATTGGTTATATACCGAAAAATCTAAAGGACTAACTCCAAAATTCTGACAAAGGAACTACTCCCATTATTTTTCGATGTACTTTCCGAGTCTGCAATCAGAATTCAAAAATACTTAAAGATAACAGAGTACACAGACGTACGCGCGCGCGCACACACACACACACACATTTAGATTTCATATACGAAATTTTTCAAGTTCTTCAAAACAGTAACATTTAAATTTTTTCCAATTATACAGAACAAGACATGAAATAAGCTACATATTTTAGATAAATAGAAAATCGAAACATTATTTTTTGTAAATGTCAAACAACTAATTTAATTTTAAATTTTTAACTCACAAATAGAAGAACTTAAATTTGATCTTCACAGAGAGTGTATGCAAGGCTTCAAAATCATTAAAAATGAGATTCAATAGCAAACAAGACCAATACTTTGAAAGAAAACCCAAGACAATACCACGAAAAAAACTCAAGACTAATACTAAGACAGTACCGAGCTTGTCAAAACCAATACCAAGCCAAGACCTGAAAATATAATTTTTCCAAGACGAAAACAATAGCAGCCTCAGTATTGTCTTGTCTTGGGCCCACCTATAAGTCTAATATACAAAAGCTACCCTAGATTAGTATCTCCCATTCCTCAAATTTCAACTTGTCAATGTTAACTTGGAAACCATTTCCATTTTACATTTTGATCTCCACTGCTATATACCCATTGATATGGATTTGATTCAAACATTTTAATGACGATATTTTGACCACGCACTATGAGAAAAAAATTTATTTCATAACCTTCCCCAGTTTACGCTCTAGAAATGATGAAAAATCAGTTGAAATTAAAATTTTCATGTGAAATTTTCAAGTAGCGCAAGTTTAGGACTTGTGACAACTATGACTTAAAGCTTGATGAGCACATAGTTTATGCATTTTTTTATAAATTTTTTAATGAAAATTGCTGAAATCAAGTTTTTATATGATTTTGATCAGTAGAAATTTTGCTCTATTGAATTAATTTTTGAGAAAAATTATACCAGAATAATGAAAATACCTGAAATTTGGAGAAATCATAAAATTTTAAATTTTTCTTTTGAGTAATTGTAAGAAATCGAAACAAAAATGACATATCTAGAAAAATAGCTATTTTCAATATATAACATAGTCTTTGTAATAAAGGAGACATGGTCACTACAAACTAAAAACATGAAATTTTTAACAAAATGTTTTTGTTTGCCCATCCCTTAAAATTAACTTTTGATCTCTTTTTCTTGATCGAGTCAAACATGTTCCGCCGGGTTACAATATGTGTGAAATAAAGAAAAATATCCACGAGTTTAAGTGATCAGGTGAGTAAGAAATGGAGAAAAAAATATATAAAAAATAAATGATTGAAAATAAATAAACACTGTTTATGGATAAAAATGAAACAGCATTAAAAAAATTACACGATTTGTTCACAATTGAATATCACAGAAAAAAATTGAAGAACGTGTGCGTATTAAATATTAATGCGTGTTTAAAAGAGTTGTAAAAAGTGTGACAAAATTTAAAAAAAAAGCTTCCACCTACCTGTGTTGTTTGAGATTGTCCTGCCTCTTGAAGCTCTTTCCGCAAACTTCACAGCTGAAAGTCAATTCAGGACTCTTGTGCGTTCTCTCATGTATCATCAGATTATAAGATTTATTAAATCTGCGCTGACAATATTTGCATATGTATTCACACTTGGAACGCATCTTCCTTCTAAACTCCCGTCCACTAACGTCGTTATCTATCTGCATTATAGCGAACATTCTGACTGCTTCTTATCTACCTCGCTTTTTTATTTCTCAGTATCAAAAGCGCACGCGATTTAATATAAAAAAAATTAAAATTACAAATACTCGCGATGAGTTGTATTTTCCGGTTTTCACAAATTTCCAAGCCTCAGCTGAGATCACACTTATGCAAATCCGGTGCGGTTTTTTCTTCTCTCCCTCACTTTTGATCTGTAACAAATTTGAAATGGCGGATTAGTGACGCGATTGATACGGATCTCTTGCACATTTTCATCAAGCAAACTTTAACAATGAGAAGCATCAGCTTCTGGTGAAGAGACAGCAGTGAAAGGTCTCATTTCCCTACCACGGTTACTTTAATACACTCCTTAAATTACTACCTTTCTGTAGGCAACACGATATGTAAAGCACTCTATACTTATGCAATACAATACTGGTTTCATCGTTTACTTATTATTACAAGAAAAAACAGACCTCTGAGCTAAACACACAAACCGAGTTACACGATCACACAGGTTCCCTCATATTTCTCTTAATTTTAATTCAATTATTATAATAAACTTCTGTTAAGTAGCTAAAACGAAGTACAAAAATTCTGGGAATTCAGGGATGGCTTAGGCTTCGTTCCAGCACTTCAAAATTAAGGCAAAAATTATTTAAAAAATTCAATTTATCATACAAATTAATAACATTTGCATATAATACAATTTTATTTTTTTATAGGACTAAAAAATTTTTGCAATTTAAAAAGTTATAAATTGTTAAATCTCATACCAAAATAAAAATGTACCTATAGAATGAATAATAATTTGTAAAGAAAACTTTTTGTTTGAAAATATTAAAGGAAAAATTTAGCCAAATTAAAATTATTAATAACAAACAAGATAAATTCATTGCTCAAACTTTAAGTGATTCATAATGTGTAAATATGTATTGAAAGTAAAACACAATTTTAATTGAGAATAAATAAGTACCTTTCTAAAAAAGTAACTTGAGCAAAAATCTTTAAGAATAAGATAACTATCAGATTATCTCAGAAGAAAGATTAATATTGGAAGAAATATAATAGGGGAGACCGAAGCATATTTCACATTTTGAGTCTTTTGCATAGGTTTGAAAAAAATAGCACCGCAGCATTTGGTGGATAAATGAGTATACTTTGTGAACAACATAATATAATTGGAAAGTCTCTCCCTACAATGAATAAAACAATATTTTCTAAAACGTTAATTTTGGGAAAATTTGCCCCACATATGGGGCAGGTTTTCTCAGGCTATGGGACAAGTCTTCCCGGGTTATTTAAATTGAGAAAAATAAAAAAATTTTGTTTTTTTTATTAATATTTATTTTAACCATTAGTTGTAACATCTAGCAAACGTAAAGAAACTTTTTCTCAAAACTCTAGATAATAATATTTTGCTTTGCAAATAAATAAATAAATTTTAATTTTTTTTTTAAGTTCTAATCAGATTCTTCCGAATTTTGTGCAAGTTATCACACAGGAAATCTTGCCACAAAAATAATGAGAAAACTAAAAATTGTGCTTACATAAATGATAGATGGAGGTAAAACAATGTATAGAAAGAGAGATACGTACAATAGCTTGTTTTATATTATACTGAAAAGAGATAACAGCATATTAATGGTCCTACTTGCCAATTGATAATTCTGACTGTAATACTGTAGTAAAATAGAATATAATTGGCTTAGTTTTATTTAAAAATATTTGCTTGCTGATTTCTTACTTTTAATTTATCTAATAGTCTACCTCAACGGCAGTACGTAAATAGCGCACTTATTAATATTCATAAATAGGGTCAGGGGATTAGGCCGATTTGGTTACATGTAAATAGCGCACTCGATATTCCTTCCCTTCCCCCACTCCTTCTCTCGTTCGACGAACCACGAGGTAACTGTTATTCAATTAAAAAAAGGAAGGAGACAGAAAAAAGACAGAATTTCAATTTTCTTAAAAAATTTTGGGAAATTATAAAATTTCATAAAATACAGACAAAAAAGTTTTTTTTCTTAATAGATTATTTGTAATTTCCTATTACTTTTAGGATTGCTTTATTTATTTATTTTTTTGTAAATTTCATTTTTGTCAATTTGCCGCAAGAAGAAACAAACTCTAAGCGATTGATTATGTTATTTTTATACTCCTACATTTTTTTAAAGAGAAAAGTATTATTGTTCGAAAATATCCGCAAAATTTTATTTCATTAATAAATATACCTTTTTAAATTTTCCAGCTGATTATTAATTTTAACTTAAAATTTGTAAAATTCTGCCTTAGGAAATCACACGAAATCAAAATAGAAATGTGTTAATTACCAGTAAATTATTAACATTAATTATCTTATTCCATACAAAACGTTATTAACGTTACCACATGGTTCTAACTTTAAAAAAATAATTGAGGATGGTAGCAGAAGAGAGAGGGTGAACTTCCATTTTCTTATCCGCTGTCCTAATCTCTTGTTCGGTGCGCTATTTATGTATAATAAAATGGATCAATTCTAAAATGTGCGCTATTTACATACAACCTCTTAAAAAATCTTACGAATAAGAAATTTTCAAATGTTTGTATGTATATACTTATAAGTTTTTTTATTTATTATTTTTATTTTTTAGATTCAAGAATATCCTTTTCAATATTATTCAATAATAACCGCAAAACGTGCATTGTTAAAAACAAGGGACTTTTAGAGCGTGAAAAAAGAAGATCCTAGATTAGTCACGATAGAGCCAAAGAAATCCTAGATGATTCAGTGAATAAAAAAAAACGAAACAAAAAAAATGACAATGGATCCTATTTATGACGCGTGTTGATCGTAAATAAAATGAGTCAATATAAAATGCTAATTAGTTTTCGATATATTAATAAAATTAATAAATGTATTGAAAGAGTGGAAAGAATTGACCGTCGCGGAGGTTGTTGTAGCCTTTTAAAAAAGGCGCGCGGGTTATTTATTACTGTCAGCCGACCATAGAAATCGAAGTAAAACATTCAAATATGTATCCACCCAAGTCCATAAAATTCGATTAAAATAATATTCCTCACTGACATCTCGGTAGGTATGACATTCCCACCGACTATTTATCATACAGATCGTCCATCAAAAGTCCCAACAATGAACTCAACACCGCCCTCCATGCTCCGCTCTTATCGCGCGCGCGAGATCAGACGTGCCGCTAGAGCATCCTCCTCTCGCATTTACGGGACATCCACATGCCCAACGGAGACCAACAAACTCCGCACATTTGCAAGTCACCGACTTATTATCATAAACTAATGGAATGAATGTCATTCCACTTGACACATTCCCCGGGACTTATCTAGATGTTTTATTGTTCGGAGAAGAATGGACCAGTTTTCTTTTTCCATTTTTTCCTCGCCTCTTTTATTTTCGCGTGATATTAAGAAATGAAAGAGTTACATAACGCGACTTGCATAATTCCCGTCTACATTAAATTGGCAGGATGTACGCGAACGCGCAAAAGTTTTTTATATGTTCGCTTCAAACATTGGAATCGGTACTGTTTGTGATGCTGGGTTATTAAGGGTGCGCCCGAGTAGAATGTCACAACGACACAATGTAACATGTATTTATGCTAATTCCAGAATACCGCCCTTCATTGTTAATACATTTCATATATTCATATTGTACGCCCGCTATCTGCCCCCTTCTTTCTCCCCCTTGCTGCAGCATGTTCTTCATTGTAAATGCCATTGAACGGTTCGCTCGATTGTATTCATGCTGAACCAATATATCGAGACGAGCCTGTTTATTTATCACATGCAAAACTAAAATTTATAACTGAAAAAGTTCTATCACTACAAAATCTATAGATACAATAAAAATGAAATAATTTTACCAACGAACCGTTTATAGTTATTAAGACTTTTAAATAAAACGTATGTCAGAAAAACTTAAAAATGTAGATTAGGATTTAAATTAATTTGTATTTCAAATTAAATTTTGTAAATTTTCATTAAATCTGTTATGTTTGTTTTATTCTGGGACGCTTTTTAGCCGAATCTGAAGTAAATCCGTCACTACTATTTACTAAAATAAAAAGATTCTAAATATGAAATATAACTGACAAATTTCAAAGAGTTGTAAAAATTTAACAATGAATAATATTAGACAAATTGTTCTTGCACATGATACAAAAATAAATCTACTCCTTATTTTTTGTTCGCTAAAATCGTAGAAATATTTTTGGTAATTTGTTTTTCCTTATTATAGAAAAATAATTTGTAGTGTCACGTTTCTATCCATCTTATATTAAGATGGTTTTTGTAGTGACGTTAAGGGTTGAATAACTCATTCATATTTTGGTTTACCTTAATTAATTTAACACTTAAAATTTGCCGAATCTAACTTAACAAAAGGCATATGACTTGACATATGATGTATATATGGTTGCATACCTTATAGTTTTGTAAATATTTACTATATTTGTCATTTATAATTTATTGTAAGATATCAGTTAAATTTAAAGTAATTATGTTATTAAACATTATTAAAAAAACTGTACTTATGAAGATGATTGCAGTCTAAATTGTGACACAAGAATAATTTCCAAAATTCCAAAAAATGTGCACTTACAAAAGCTGCTAAAATCAATGGAGATGTTGACTGATGAAGACGTTTTAGTTGCTTCTGCTGCTTGTGTTGTTTTAGGCAGTAAAATAAAATAAAATAAAATAAAATAAAAAGACAGAGAAAAATCTTAGTGCTTGTGCGACCGAGGCACTGAATTTTATCTACATTAACAAAGAAAAATAATAATTTATATATTTGATCTGTGTGAAAATTATAAGGAATTTGAGAAAATAATGTTGCCTGTCGGAGCATTCCACGCCAAAAACAAAAAATTGGCGGTGGTTAATCTTTGATTTTACTCAAAATTGGTACGGACATTGCATTTTGCAGAATATTATCTTCCCCTAAATTTGAAGTCGTTATCTTAAAAATGTCCAAAAGACAGCTACTCTAATAAATCCTGCAATTTTTTTAATTAAAAATTTAAAAAAACGCGCGTATCTTAATTTAAAAACATGTGTTTTCATGACAAAAATTTTTAAGACCATATATATGTGAAATTTTGAAAGGAATCCGATGCCGCTAGAATTTTTGCATTATCTGCTGACGTATGCGCAGGAAACATGAACTTCTTGAAAAATTCATAACTAAAAATATCTCACTCGATTTAGCTAAATTTTTCGGAGAACATAGTTGAAACTTTGTACTTTAAAAAGCCATTTCAAACGACGTAGGTTTTTGACTTTTTTCAAGTATTTCCGATACTATTGTGGGATATTTGAAAATGATTCCAATGACTATCCGGAGTTTTTCAAATTTGAGGCCAGATCAACATCCATGGGAAGAAAAGATGTTAGACATTAGAATAATATTCACAAACAAAAAAAATCTGAAAAAATTTTAAATCTTGAAGCTGATTTCTGTCATGATTAAGATAATATTCTTACACCGTAGTGTGCGGAAAGTAATAACAGTTTTTCGGGTTTTTTGTGCAAGCATCAGTCTATTTGGCCCAAAGCCATTTTTAATGTAAAATATGCGGGGTTCTTTATATTTATTTTCAAGAAAAAAACTATTAGTTTCGTTAAAAAGGCATTAGATAATTTGAAACTTATTTATTCCAAAAGCTAAAAATTGCAACTTGAATCTTACAAGGAAAATTGGTGTGCAAACTATTGACTTTAACTGCAATGTGTGTTGCCTAACGTCAAGACTTTTCAACTGTTTAAATTAATAATTTGATGATTTTAGAAAAAGTTAATTGCACCTCAATATTAAATATTATTATTTGATTATAATTTCAATCCCTGAGAAGTAGTATTAAAGTTATTTTTTATTACTCATATATTTAAAAGATTTTGGCATTGTGTAAAAATAAATTATATTTCTCGTTAAAAAATTAAATGTTTTTTATTATTTTATTTTTATAATTTTCTTAATTTTTATTAAAAATTTTCTAGAATTTTAAAATTAAATTTTAACTCTTTTCGATGTTTACAAATCTTTGTTATATTTCCATTTCTTGCTTTATCATAATAATAAATATTTAGTACCTTTTGGCATTTTAATATGAATATAATATTTCATTTTGACTATTTTCTAGATTTCCTTTATTGCGCACAAAGGCCATATGCCTTTTTATTATTATAATTACTTATAACATAAAGCTAAAATCTATAGTTTTAAATTTTCAAATTTTATCTTTTAACTTATATATGTTTTAATTGTGGAAGCTAAATTCAATGTGTTGTAAAATGTGTCTTGTCAGTTTATTTATAGTTATGTAAGACATAAATAAGTCCGGTTTCCGTTCTAATAAAGCCATTAATTAACACAAATCGAAAATAAACATTAGAACATACCAAACAGGTAGCGGTAGTGAGTCTGGTTAGCCTTAAATTATGACGTATATGGGCGTTAACATGTATTTGTTAACTGTTCCGAGGCGTTCTAGATTGCTACCGGTTTTTAAAACACCCCGCGCTTTCGTGCTACCGGTCATGTGCGCGTCATGCATATGACCCAAACTATAGTGGGGATAAATCGCGCCTCTATTGGTTGTATAAAGAACCACGGTGTACCCGGTTTTTATTAAAGAGATCCACTGCTACTGGGTACTGGTGCCTTTGTGCTCCATTTACACATACGTTCAAAACGCCCAGTTCGATCAAACAAGAAGGCCGCGCGTATTACACTTATCTCGTCACCTAAAATCGCTTATTACTTCTTGTCACCATAATATTTATACCTGAATACATTTTTTTTTGTAAATTTCACAATATAATTAATCACCAAAAAAATTTAATTTGTTTGTGTGGTTTGGGTTAGATTAACGGTAGCCGGCAATTCTTTTTTCGGACAAGAAAACAGCAATAAATTTTTGGGTTAAAGAGTCGGCTAATTAATTTACAATAGAAGGTTGATTTAATTTGCTGATTGGAATTAATTTGTATGTAAATTTTTTCCATATTAATTATAAGTTTTTGCTATGCCAGTAAACTGAAATTTAATTTACCGAAAAAATAAAATTTTAATAAGAAGTGCCCCCTGCAGTTGTTTTGAAATATTGTCAAGAGCAAAAAAGTTTTTTTTTTCGAAATTGTGCTTATTTAAATTTCCTGTGCAAATATGTTTTAATTTTGTACTAGAGATATTATTTGTGTAACCTACTAAATGTCTGCAGTAAGGCATGTATATTGCGCAAGATTTCGAAATTTATGACTCATAAAACATTTTTGGGAATATATTGTTATTTACATAGATGATGAGTTAATCGTTGGTAAAACTTTATTTTTATAATTTGCGCACCTTTCTACATATCCTCCATAAACCAGGAATTGGTGACAAAATGTTTTGAAATTTTGAAACTACCTGTAAATTATAAAAATGGAACTTTAGGCTAGTTGAACCCAGGATCCATTGTAACGCATGGAAACTGGACGATGGAAAATAATAGTTTTTTATATACCATGGCATTAAAATGGCATTTTTTTACGAGTATGCAGTTTATACTCCAAGGAGAATAATCATGCGAGTAATAAAAAATCATTTTAGTGCCGAGGTATATATTCTATTTTTTCTGAAAGAGTTTAATATTAATTTTACATTTAAAATCCTGAAATTAAGTTAAATTGGAGTTATGCAACCAACCATACAGGTAGACTTATAAATAGATGGCGTATATTTTTCGTTATAAAAATGTTAAATTATTAATTTAAAACGTAAAATTTGTATAGAGCATTGAATAAATATTGTGCACTTGTCTCCCCTTCTTCAAACACAAAAATCTGACAAACCACATATATTTTTTTAATGTTTACAGTTATGCAACTAAGTATACACAAAATGCGATTTTACGGACTCATTTGGGTCATTTTATGGACTCATTTTCTTATTTTACGGACTCTTAAAAAAATAAATAAATTGTAGAACAGTTTAGAAACGCAACCATAAAATAAAATTTCTACAAATTTAAATTAAATTTGCTTTTCTATAGTATTACAAAATGATTATGAGTGAAAATAAAGTACAATTTTGTGTTTACCGCAAAACCAAAGACATAAAACCAATTGTTTAATTAGTTGTATTTACAAGTTATTAAATTTTATTAAAAGTGTTACATTCCTAAATTCAAATAACATTTGCGACATAAAATATGTCATATGTTTAAGTGCAAATGGTAAAAAATATTTAGCATTTAGCATCTTTATTAATACTAAACGGCAAGTTTTAAAAACATTCATTTTTTTATTTAATTGTTACTAACATATAAAGTAACGAGAAGAAATTGAAGTTATTTAACCAACAATAGCCAATCAAATCTTATTTTACTACTGATTTTAGATTATTTTGCTGACTATTTCTTTTATTTTTCGAATGATTTAAACAAATTAGAATTATATTCTAACTTTATTGAACAAACAACTAATATACAGAGTGATTCATAATTTATTAAGAAAGTTTTTTTAAGTAAAGAATATTATATAAAAATATATCCTGAAGCTTTGATACGTGCTTTTTCAAAAAATTTTGTACACAAAAATTTTGAAGTATTAAGCAGATAGAACAAACAAGAATTGCTTAAAAAAAACAAGATGTCAAAATAACGAAAAAAATCGTTGCTGTTAGTTTTTAATAAACAAATAATTTTATAAATTGGAGCAAAAAATAAGTTCAAATATATATTTTTTTAAATAATATATGAAAGAACAAAAAATTTGTGAGATTCGTGTTACAATTTCTTGTTTTCAAATTAAAGACAATTCAACACAATTTCTAGCGTCTCTTCAGTATATTTTCTAATTTAAGTTATGCAACCAACAATACACAAAATCTATTTATTTCAAACTGTTTCACTGCCGATTTCTCTCACTTTTTGACGATTAAAAAAATCTAAAAGTACTACATAACGATAAATATTATGGTATTGATGAAAATGCTCACATTGACAACAAAATTATTCTATAATGAAAATTAAACAAACAACTTCTATGTTTTATCACTTTTTTATTAACTAAAACCGTTACCAGGTTTCGGCAGCAATTTGTGCCATCATCTGACGGATCGAGAAATTACCAAAGAATATTTTTAATAGAATTGTGCAAATTTACAAAATCAAGAAATTATAAAAATATTGATGAAATCCATATATTTAAATTACTAAGGTTTTCAGCTATTTATTTTAATTTTTATGCAATTCTATAAATTTTTACAAAACAATTGTTATTTTTGCAAATAATGGCATTCAAAATAGAAAAAAGTAATATATTAGATAAGTTTTTAATTGCAAAATACGTTATCGTAATATAATATAGTCTTTTATATATCTAGTCACTAAAATGATACTTTTTATTACTATTATGGAATTAAGAGTAACTATGGGGTTGTAATAATAAGTCACTTCAGTGCTGAGATATATATTATATATTATTTTTTCTAAAATCACTAAACAAGTAATATAAACATTTCAGTGTATTTCCTAATTTAAGTTATGCAAACAATTATAGTAAAAATCGCATTTTAGTGCCGATTTCAAGCTATTTTACCGCCCACTTCTTTCAATTTTTTGACGATTTCAGAAAAAAAAAATTATTTGAGAAATTTCGCATAACGAATATTCAATACACTTTATTTACAAGCAATCATTGTATTAAATTAATTTTTAAAGATATTAAAGAATTTGTGCTCAAATCGTACAATTTCACCCGTTATACTACTTTCAAAAATAGCTCAATCAATCGGAAAACTTTTTTTTCTCACATTTCACTAATTTTGTTTATTTATCAACGCAACACATTTGTCAAATTCGATTTTAGATTTATATTTTCACTTTCATCACATGTAACATACGGCTAATATACCGTAGGAATTAAAATGATATGCGCAAAGTTAGTTTTAATTTACATTATTTTATTTTAGAATTCAAAATATGCATTTTTCAAACAATAGTTAAAATTGATCAAAATTTATTGTTTTGAATTATACATAAAGCATCCAACAATCAAAACAAATCTGTTCGTAGTCGCATTATTAACACACACATATTTTTTTATCGTGAACCCCTTTTTATATTAAAACCCATAATAACACAAAGGTAAGCTCGTAAAGTTAAATTATTGTCGAGATAGAAGTCAGTAGACACATAAATATGACACTATCAAGTTACCCATGAGCTGAGAGAGCTTATATGCTGGGAAACAAAAGCTACCGACACACCGAAGTCTCTACGGATTTTATATGCAAGATGAAGCATTTTAGCGACGGATAAAATTTTACTCCTGCAAATCTTTTTTACAATACATTTCTAGGAATAAAACTTGATTCATAAAGATTGCGTATCTGCGGTTTCTTGATGAAGTTATTCAGAGTGTCGCGTGCGTAAACTAGTAGTGCCCCCACCACAAAATTAGCCTCGGGCTATGTAATCCGGTAGCTCAGCAGGCGTAACACAGCAGCACGTGCTCGTTGGAAACACGTGCTGCTTTAGTAACTTCAACACGAAACACAAACAAAATTTAATTTTTGTAAAAAAAAAATGAAAAAGTTAATTAAACACGTACTTGCAAATAACTAAATGAAGGGTGTTCGAAAAAAAAAATTAAAATTACTAACCTGAGTAATAGTTGAATAAAGTTGGAATACACCACTCGTGCACTAAGTCAGGGAATGTAATTCCAATTCTCGATCACTATACAAAATGAACCTTCTCCAGAGTTAAACTCCTTCAGAGTTCGCAGCTGCTGTTAGAATGCTTCTGTACCAAAGTGGCGATGGTAGCCCAATGGTCGGCTCGGTAGTGTGTTGTGCCCCCCTGGACCCCCCTATGGTACTATAAGGCCTGCCTACTAACACCTCTCTGTCTAATATTCATAAGGACTAGTTTCTGAGCAATCCTTATACCAGAAGTCCGTTCCATGCTGACACAAAAGCGCTCTTATAGCGTCCAGTTTTAAGGCAGGTCCGTGTTATATGGGCATTATTATGTAGATATGTGGGTGCTATATACTTTGTTTATGTATTAAAAACGGTTATGTACTTTTTTTATGTTCAGCTTTCTTGAGGGGAATCCATTATGAGGAATGTGGCTCCCAAATTTTAACACCCGCGCGATACCTTTTTTCTCGTTTTGTTATCGTTAAATTAAAAAAAAAATTAAATGTATTGGCACTTTGGGCATCGTAAAACATCCTACGGGACCTTTTTTGCGTGACATTTTCCATGCGAATGATAACGATACGCCCAATATTGCAAATCATTACTTCTTTTTTGCGGGAATAAATTTTAGATAGGACACCGACCAGTGGAACCTACCAACAATAATTTTAAAGATAAGCTACAGAGAACATATTTTAAATTTATTAAAATAACAGGAGAAAACAATCAAAGTGTTTTATGATAATACTAATAAATCCTCAACAATTATTTTTTGTTATTCAAAATATAAAATTGCTCTTATCAAATCCTGGTACATCCATTTTTAATTAATTACAAATTAAAATTAATTTTTCCATGTGAAATTAAAATAATTAAAAATAAAAATAGAAAATAAGAACGTAGAAAAGATATAAATATTCACAGAAAAAAATGAAAATTAATAGATATGCTAGTTTTTAAAAAATAATATTACAAAGTTTCAACAAAATATTTTATTCAGAACTTTAGTCACATTTATATAATTTAAAATTTCTTGTTAAATATATTTTGTATTAAAATGGCACTTTTTATAACTCAAAAAGAGGTTATTAATACATAACAATTATTAGCACCAAGAAACAGTAAACAATCAGGGCAATATTTAGCAAAATTAATATTAGACTATGACCATTAATTGTATAAAGTATATTATGAATTATTTTTCAAAATTATAATTATTACTAATACATTTTTAAAAATTTTTCAACATTTTCAAATTTGTTTCTTCTCTTCTAAATTATTATTAATTATAATTATCATTGTTGATAATTAATTTATAACAAACATCTGACCCAATTTTACAAAACAATTTAATTACTTTATTCAAAAAGCAAATCTAAAAAATAGCAAAAAGACTTTGAAAGAAAATTGAGTCATTAAGAGAAAATCTCTAGACATAAGACTAGAAAATTATAAAATTTTCAAAAATTTTTAAACAAGTAAGGTTTTATCTAAATATTGCATATTTTACATCCATTACTTTTGCCAAAAAAGAAAGATCGCATATTAATCATATAAGAATATTGCGCGCTAGGCAGTTAGAATGTCAATTCGCTTCATAGTATTTAACTATTATGTGGAAATGAAGTCTGAATTTGGGTGCTATAGGACCAAAAAGTTTATGGACCAAAAATGGAAGATCGCTAGTGTCTTTAAAAGTATAAAATTATTCCATTCGTAACAGATTTAATTTTTTAAACTTAAAAACATATGAATATGTCTGTTATTAGTGGATAAGTAAATCTAAATCATAAATATAAAAATTCGTGAAGATGTTCGAAAACAAGAATATACTACCTATATTGCAGTATTAAATGAATGCATGGTGTGTGAAAGAAACTCTTAAGATATTTAAAAAGAAACGAATTTAGTATGGCCATAAAATCCGCATAATTAGAAGGAAAATATTTATTAATTAATTTAAAATAAAATTTAAATCGCTTTAAAATTAAAAATCTATTCTAATATAACATAATTTTCCAAAAGATTGAAGTTAATTCAAAATATGGAAATTATCAATTAACTAACGCTATTAACCGCATATGTAAATGATTTCCTTATATGCAAAAGCTTCAAAAGCAATTTCATATGACACCTGGTTATAGAAACAATTCAAGCAAATCCATTTAGTTTCTTTTTGAAAAAAATTTAGATTCTTTCAAAATTAATGAGCTAGCCCGAAGGCATCATCTATGAATTTCTTAGATGTGATTTAAAGTAGGAAGTTGTTTCAATCGAGAGAAAAAAAAATTAGAAACAATACTAGAACCGTTCTAAACTTCCAATAAAACGTTCAACTATTATGTCTGCGGTTTACATTAAAAATCTTATATTCCATCCATTTGCGGAAATAAATTTTTATTTTCCCTGTGGTTTTTCGCATTGTCAAATTATTCATGCTTAGAGTGTAATTTTGCTTAATTAAAATGAAGGGAATACTAAGAAAAATCGTAAAAAGAACGCAAGAATTCAATCATTTATAAGCTGATTAAAAAAAAGTATTTCGGCATTCTTTAAGAAGTCAAAAGTGCTCTCACATTCTTTAAGGTGAAACGAAGACAGATGTAAAAGACTTTAATGGGAATGGTGAGATGGTCGTTTATCGCTTGTTTCCATGATGCGTCTCACTTTCTGCACCCACGTTACGCGTTCGTTTATCTTTGTTTCATGGTTCAGAAGAATAGGTGCATCCTTTGTTTGTGGCTATCCTTTTCTGTGTGAAAATCTCCGTGTTCCATCCTTCTCAACCAGGTAAGTTTATTCAATGGCCATGCCCATGCGTAACTGATCGGCAAATGTTTCAATCGAACTTTCACATAGGAATATGTTGAGAGCGCGCGCCGAGAGCTTCTTTCTTATAAATATCCTACCCGATTTTCCCGGCCAACATTGATATTTAATGTTATTCAAATTTTAATTATTTATTCAGTTGTAAATGAATAAAATTATTTATTTTTAATTTCTAATGCATGCGTGTTTTTATTCCACCTTCGCATCCTCGTTTTCTATTCATCCAGAAGTAATTTGTCATAATAGTATTATTGTCGCGCGCGTTTTATTTCTCTATTTGTTGCTATGTTCCACTGTCGTAAAATTTATGTCAGTTGTGACTTTATAAAAGGAAAAATTTCTTTCAGTTCTCTTTTCAGACTTTTCGACGAGATGCTTTTATTTATAGCTGTGTTTATGGGATTTTAAAAAGCGTGAATGACGACAGGGCGTTTATTATTCATTCACACTACCTACTTTTTACTATTGTATATATTTTGCTCCAAATTTAACCTTAACATTATTATACCTATTTTTTTTTTTTTAATTACGAAGTCGATAAATTAAAAAAAAACTATTACTAAAAAAATTCTTCTAAAACTCTTTAGGTTAAATATTATATCCAAATTTTGTTCAAAAATTGTACTCGAATTAGAAAAAATGAGAAAATACATCAAAACCAACTCTACTGCTTAATGTTGTTTTTGCATTACTTTATCGGTGTCATTCGAAGCAAAGATTCTATTTTGAAAACTAATGGATTTTGATTTTTGCCCAGGACCTTTCGTTTTATATTAATATTTATAATATGAAAAAAGAGTTTTTAATATTATTTAATTGAGTAAACAAAATATTACGGATTTCCTTCTTAAGTTTCATTAGGAGACATATAATATATATACTTAGGCAAATGATCGTGGAAAGAAAAAACAGAAGGAAAGTAAATAGCAAGTAGACCTAAATGAGATTATCAATCAATTTTCAGGTTGAATACTTTAATGATGATGATAATAATTTACAGGGTGATGTTTTTTATTGCGTTTTTTGTCTCATAATTTGGATGACAATTGCAGCAGCAATTGTTCTAAACTTTTTCACATTCAGAAAACACAACTATGAAGGAAAACAACTGGTTCTCTTCAATGCACAGTATTTTTAAAATTCTCAACTAAACATTCGACAGGCAACTGCGGATACAGTTCTGGATACGATAGCTGAGAGAAAACTTGTTGAGAATTGACTATAGTTAAAATACTTTCAAGTAGAAACACAGTGGAGAGAGCTATCGAGAGTAATCTTCAAAATTTTCCGCATTTTCTTCCACGTTGGTGTGCAAAATAAGATTTAAAAACAACAAACGTAAGATATTGTATTAAATCCCAAAACATGGACTAAGTTATCTTTCTCTTGTGAGCATGTACCAAACAAAGTAATTGTAGAAAAAAGAATAAGGGAAGAAAACTTCATATAATTAACCGCATCAATGAGAATAAGAATGCCGAGAAAGTGGAATTATATAGGGAGTTAAGTTTTTCAAACATTAAAGCATACTTTAAAAATTCTCAAAAAAAAACAAAAGATATAAATGTTCTTTTTTCTACTTAAAGAAATAGAATATTCTTTTTAAAATGATTTTTTTTCTTTAATTAATCATTTTTGACAGAGATGCTTTGCTCACTGCACAGTTTGCGATGTGATTCAAAAAATAAAATGTGAATCATATAAGGATGTAGATATAATCTCATAAAAATATGTGTACTCTGTTTTCACCTTTTGCGGTTTATATTTGATTGATACGGTAGCATATCCCGTAGTAAGAGTTTCTTGGAAAGACCAGAAAATTGCAATATCCATTCATATTCTTTTTGTGGTTTCGCAAACCTTGCACACTTTCACAAAAACTCAAAATTCACCACTTCCTTCACAGTTATCACAAATATTTGCATTGTGAATGCCTCATATTTGATATCAGACACGATTCTAGAAATTTGTGTATTATTTTCGTAGCTATTATTATCAAAGAACGCCGACACGGACCGCAAATAGCGATAAGGTGAGGTATTTATAAGAGGCGTGCTCGCGAGCGTACGTCCGCTGTGTAAATTTCTTGTGGGGCATGTCATGTTAGTTAAACTGACATTTTTAATTCTAGAAAATAACGCTGTTAATCTGTTTTTACCCGGAATTTCTTCAAAGCGAATGACAAGGGTGGATTAATACATTAAACTAATAAAGTAATTTATTTTCGGCACTTTTATTTAGAAGCACTGTCTTTTATAGTTTCGGCCTTTACAAAAGAACAATTTCATATGCAAATGTTGAATTAGCAACTAATTTTTAAATTCCTCATTTTATTACAAATTAAATATCATAACACAGATTCCACTCAATGAGCTCAAAACGGTAATTAACATAATTTGTGGATTAAGTTTTAGAAATTTATGTAAATAATTTCATTGCATCATTTTGTAAATAATTCTTAATTATGGTATGGTCTGCAAATTGATTATTATAATGGCAAATGGCAACATGTCAAAGTTTTAAAAATAGTTGAGTTCTTCTGTTTATTTTTTCTTTCATTAATTTATGGCGACCAGCTATTTTTGTTCAGAAGGAATTTCATCCAATGTACAATAAGCCCATTTTTTTCTTTGAAAAGGAGAACAAAACCATCCAAATAAGTACTTTTAGAATACCTTTTTTAAATGTAGTATAAAAACCCTTAAACGAATGCGGTTGGTCCCCTTATCATTATGTAATTTTTGATTGACTTATCAAATGTTCGATATAACATACAAAACACTATATGGTACATTTATTTCGTAATTTGTCCCGTACTTTCTCTATTTTACAAATGCTCATCTACAAATTAAAAAAAGCAAGCCATGTAAGTCCTTATGATGAAATTTGCAGAAACTGACTGGAATTGTCTATCGAAATTTAACTACATTAATAATGTAGAAGCTTTTCAAAGATTTCTCTACGAAATTATTGATCGTTCTGTCCCTAAATTTAAAAGCACCAGTACGAAGATCCTAACTTAGTTCAAACTTGACTTAATCGACGATGTTAAAACAAAGCATTACTACAGGGTAAGATGTATTGCAATCAAATCAGCTACTTATTATGAATACTTTACAAGATTAAGGAATCATTAAAATCCGCAAAACTACTCTCAATAATCAGTACCAGGCAGACATTGAAGTTTCCTACAAATGAAACTTCCTTCGTCAACAAAAGCTTTCCACCTACATTGCCATGCAAATTCTCTAACGGTTCACGTGAATTTACTAGTTATCATGACATCGCCAATGGGTTCCTAGCACTAGTACTACACCAAACAATGGTTATTATTTTTTTCTGAAAATGCCTCTACTATCTGATATCCAATTTACGAAACATAATTGTAGATTGAAAGAGTGCAACATAGATTTTTGAAATATGTATTCGTCATAATGGATGGAGTTTATCTTGAGATAAGATGCAACAATGAAGAACTTAGTAGAAGACATAAGATAAAAACGTTGTTAGAGTCAAAAAAGTTATTAAACTCTGTTTTTCATCTGTTAAAAACTGATTCTTCTTACTTACTCTCAACAATACAATTTACCATTTTCAGATGAAACAACAGAAGTAATTCCATTTCCCTTTTGCAATCTATCAGTTCCGATATGATGTATATTTTTTTAAATTGCTTCTCTAATGAATATTATACTGTTTGAAGAATGTGTGGGTTTGGTTACTCGAGAAGATTATACATACAAAAAACAGTAAGACTTTTTTGATACAAAAAATTGAGCTTGTCGACAAGTTTAGGGCGAGACTACTCAATATTGAAAATGACCGGAAATAAAACGTGGTTATGTCTACCTATAAAAACTAATTACTTAATTGAAAAGCTAAATATCAATATTTCATTTCGAAGATGTTATAAATTCTGAATTAGGAAAATCTAGAAGATGGAAAATTATAAATTCTCCCCAAACAAAAGTTACTTGAGTTTATTTTATTTTTATTATTATTTCGTAAATTTTCTTTTTGTTTTGGGATAAAACATTTTGCGAAAATAAAAGAGGCAACAGTTTAATCACGGGGTCCCCGCCTATGTCGATCGGTGCACTAAAAAAGGTGCCCGTTCTCCGTGATCAGAACAGGTCCCATGTGCGCGCTGTCCTTTCCATGGCCCTCAACATTCTTGCATTCCCGCCGATCTACTAATAAAGTAATTTCTATGACCGCCACACACGCGCTACACACCTTCAACAGATAAAAAGAAGAAATTTTGAAATGGCCCTTACTCACCACCAAACGATCAACCTGCAAAAAGTACCAACGAAATGTTTCACTATAATTTATCGTATTTTATTGAACCGCGTAATTGATTATTACTTAAATCCTTTTTTACGGTGCATCAATGGCTGAAATTCCTGCTGCGTTTCCACATTTATTTTCACATCATTTTAATTACGCCGGTATTGTGCTGTCGAACGTCGACTCGCGTCCTTTTATTTCCAATTTACATTTCAGCCTTCGAATTATTAACGTAATCGATGATTTGTTGCCTTGCTTTTTTTTTGTATCTTTTCTTGTACGGTTCCGATAATGTAGAGAGTTCACATTTATTTGTCGGATTATCCCCGCAGTAAATTAAAGCAAGTCGCCTATTGTTTTGGAAGTAATTATTGGTTTTTAGATTGTGAACTATTGTGTTAAGAAGATAAAAAAGTCGAATAGATACAACAATTGCTTGTTTTATTTAATGGAAATTTTATATAGCTACAGTAAAATCGATTCAGATAAAAAGAAATCGTGAAGTCAAATTTCAATTCGGCTTTTTTGTGCCACACAACGCACAAGCTAAGATTCCGAAGTTAATGAAGCCACAATTTATTACAAACTATTCTGAAGATTTACTAATATTTATAGAAAATATCTACTGATGAAATTCATTCAAAAACGAAAGATGCTATAGGTATATTATGCCACGAGGTCTGTCCGTTGTATTTATTTTGCATAGTCTTTCTATTCAGAATAGATTTTGATAATTTTGTTCATTGGATACATAAAAATATATCCGAAGAACAATATTTAAAAAATATTTTCTATATCAAATTTTGGAAAATATAAATTCATGATATATGAGAAATTTTCCATGTAAATGGGAAAGTATTGACATAGAAAATTAAATAACTTTTTTGACTGCCACATCATGACATGTATTTCTTTTAGTCAACAGATGAATTGGAAAATAACGGCACCCTCATGTTTTATATTGATATATTAAATATTATGTTCTCGTTTTCTATTTACCTTGTTGATAATGTTGGAATTATTTTTTTTCCTTTAATGAAGCTTTAAGTTATAAAGCGAAACGTGTAAATTAAAATATAAACTCTCTAAACAAGCTATAATCAAAAGTTGCCATAATTTTTATATTAATATTAATCGGCTTTCCCCGTCCATTAACATTCAACTTATATTTTAAAAAGGAATGTTACACAACGCATTTATAATTTACATTCACATGGCGCCCTTTTGAACTTTCACCTACAATTATAAATGTGCTAACACAACAACCCAATAATTACGATTTCTTTTTCCCCATTGGAAATGGCAAAATAAATCGAGACCCACGAAACTAATTAATGAAGTCGTTGAAACGTCCCCAATCTCCTCATGTGCGAAAAGTACAGCATGTCGACCTGGTCGGAATTAATTAGTGCACAGTTATGACTAATAAAATTCTTTTGTTCGAACGACCCGAGAGAGATGGGCGGAGAAAAAGAGATGGAAATTTTAGCACAAGTCGGGACAAGTCGAGCGGAGCACCGGGGCCATCTACACCGGATTCCAAACTCTGTGGAACATTTACCGTGGGCTCTACGAGATGGTCTGACGCGTGGGAACTGCACAGTAGTGTCTGGTCGGCCCCCCGCACATCTACCTCCCCCGACCGTTTGTGCCCCCCACGAGTCACCGCTGATGCTATAGCTACCATCGCGCTCGCGCCTTAATTATTGAGTTGTTGATTGTTTGAAATGTGCATTAGATATGCTCCCATTTTTATACCATCCGCTAATTAACCAATTGATTATTAGACGGCCCAAACTCATTAATTTTACGATTCTCTAATTAATTAACTAGTAAATGTTACTAGCATTAATTATCATCTCATTAGGGCTTCAAACGTTTTATTGCCCTATTTACACACACACACACACACATACACACACATGCACACACGTGTTAGCACTTTTTAAAATGTAATTGGAATTATGGGCATGGCAACCAGGAGAGATCAATAGTCACATAAGCGAGTAACCCAAGGCGGAATTCTCTCCTACACAAACATATTTGCAACCAGGAAACTTCAATATTCATATTACTAAAATACAAAACGTATTAAAATTAAACATCATTTGCCAGATTTAAAGCTCGATTCAGAAAAAATAGAAATTGTATGCGAAACATAAAATAAAACATTTTCAATTATCACTGATTTGTTAGATATGTCCTAAGTAATAAAAAAAATTAATGCAAACTTCCAAACTTGTAAGATATTTATTAAACAAATAGCACAAGCAAATTTTTTTTATAAACATGACTTTTTATTATCATCATGATTTGTTATCTAAAAAAAATTAAAAAAATGTTTCTTGAATGAAAATTTTTATGATTTAGTTTTTTATTTTCTTTTTGTTCATAATTATATGGGCAACGAAGATGATAAGACTCTTGACTCGGTAACAATTGAGAAAATAATTAGGTTTTTGATAAACTTTCAAAACATAAAAAAAGAATGAGATAAAAAGTCTACTTTATTCCCTGAATCTATCTTTAGTATTATAGCAAATATATATACTTGCGGAACAGCTCCCGAATTGCAGATTCGATAAAATAAACAAGTCAATTCGTGAACTCAATAAAATATAGATAAAACTTAGTGCTTGAATACTAATGATCACATGTTTGAACGGAAGCATAGTTTTTTTCAAAATCTTTAATCAATAAAAGATTCCACGAGTAAAGGAGTAAATTGTATAAAATTTGTTAAGTTCGTTGATTAATTTACATATTTAAATATTAATATTTTATTAATTGCGCTGATTTACATGAATCAACAATAATTAAAAAAACATATGATATATTTAAATACTTAAGTACTTAGTTCATATTTGCATTTATATTTTAAGTCACGAATTTACTTACTTCAAACTAAAATTCCGAGAAAGATTCTCCCGACTCAAAACATAAAATTTTAAAAGCAAATATAAAAACATATTTAATGTACCAAACTTACCTGCAAAACTAAATGCTACAAAAGAAAGTACTTCTCTATTATAACAATGCACTTTCACATTGTTTATAACAAATTGGATCTTATCCATTTTGTTTGGCAAAAATTGACTACTACAATACTTACACTTTTTTGCTCCGGAGTAATATTTCGTTCTTAGTACGAGGGTGGTCTATGGAAAAAATAAGAGAAATTTATTGCCCCAAGTTATAACTTACGATTTAAACCTTAAATAACTTGAAAAAAAGTAGAATAATTAAAACTGCTTATAGATTGGCACGAATACGTGGCATATAACATTTAAATAAGCTTTAATTAATTAAAACAAATAGGTATTTAATTTTGTTTAGTTTTAAATTATGATTAAAACAAGTGCAGAAGGTAATAACGCTAAGATGTATTTAGCAAGAAATGATTTTGAAATATAAATGCAGTATAGAACAAATTGAAATTTTAAGATTTTTATGATTAAAGCATTTAAATGTTTCGGGGGCTGTAATGAAGGCGTATGTTGAATCGCGTTTGGTGGCCATACCAAAGTGATTAAAGAGGCGTGCGCGTGAAAATCCACGTGTCCAATCCAACACAGTAGCATTACATAAGAGTGTGAGGAGGAACAGTAGCCAACAGTAGCAGAGGCATCCCCCCTACAAACTAGATGTACCTGAAGACCTCCTGCATTAAAAAACCCTGTGGAAATATTTGCTGAATTTCATAAAATGAAATTTCCATGTGCATCTCCCACTCGCAAACGAAGTGAGAAGGAGTTGTCGGTGGATCGTAGGGAATTACAAGCGATGGTCAGTGAAGAGTAGTGACCCTTCACCTCTGTCAGATAGGGGGGTTAGGAGGGGCCTTGCTACTAGCACCTGGGGCAGTTCCCAGCATTCTAAGGCAGCACCACCCTTAGGGGGCTCCCATGCTCGGTGCTCGGCATTGGTAATGGGTAATGAACCCCCCTACATATCATACACACATCGCAGGCATACCGCTCTCACTAGTCTAAATAACTAACGAGACGTTTATATTAACTGCGTGTAAAAGCCCCTTGACGTGCACTTAATTCTTTTGATACACCAACACAATATTCACACCCCGATAGAAATGAAACCTGGTATTTTCCACGTCTCAATTTACTTAAATATGCTATGTAAATTGATTTTTTCTTAATTGAGTCATAACGAATTGAGCACATATTACGTTATTAGAAGCTATGTAGACTTAAAATCCTTAAAACTCCCAACAAAATAATAAAAACAAACTATTGTAATTTTCTCATTCACAATTTATCTCACATTTTTTTACTATGATCAATTGCACATTATTTTATTTTATTTTTAAACGACTTACATCCATTATAAGTAAACCAATTGCAAATTAATTTAAAATTCGTAGAGAAATAAAATCGTTTCCTCGACATGTCAACAAAGTCGCATTTTTCATTCTCAAGGGAAGTTGAGCACTGTTCACAAAGTTAAGTTTGTAAAGCTCCCGAGGAAGCCAAGTGGAATCTTATCGAAACGTCGAGAAAATGATTTTGATTCTTTTTAGAACCATCGATCCTATCCTGTTTCTCTTTTCACTTGAAAGACTGCCGACCCCTGTTCTAGCTCATACTCTGAATTTGTACTTTTTTGAAAAATGTATTTTCACTTATAGCAAAAATTCGTTCTCTTTTTGAAGAAGGGTAGAAGGGGCTTACGAGACTACCAGGGTACTACTAAGTTATAAACCTGGATGTTCGTATATTGCGGGTTATAGACCCAGAAGTATTAATTTATTCAACAGATTTGTCAACCAGACATGACGTAAACATACAGCATAAGTAGGTTTAAGCTAAGCTAAGCTAGCACTAGACGTACTAAATTAATTTCGTAGTAAATATTAAAATAGCTTAATAATTTTAATTGAATCTTTTTTATTGTGCAAAATGCTGTAACTATTTTGGTCTAATTTTGCCTAACTAGGAATTTCTATAATAAATTTTTGCAAATATGAAATAATTTGTCAGATCTGACAAACAAGTCTGTGCATTAAACTAACTGTATCCAGAATATTCCGAAAATACCTTTAAAACAGGTTATGTCCGTGATGTACAGGAGTGATTTTGTGAAGGAGGGATTGATAGAACGTCAAAAATAGTCGTAACTATAACGAGATATGATTTCGGAAGCTATTAAATGCATTGAATTGGAAATTCGCTCTGTGTTGGCTGCCTTTACTTATTTTTATCTGGAATGATTTTCAATTGAAAATCATTTTCAGTTCATAAAAAATTTATTAGGAAATATATTTTTTATACACACATATCCATTATTCCACAAACTGATGTGTACTTTGCTAGTGGAATTTTTGCGAATGTTGATTGAAACATTTTTCACAGCGTTCTGCAAGGCCATAAATCTGTACTATAGATTGGGTGCTTTAAAATCCTACATTTCTTTTGCTGCAAATTTTCTTTACGATTTCCAAATCTCTGGAACGCTAAAAAATGCTTCGAGTTCTACCTATACAGCAGACTTAACGCACACTACACATTTAAAATTTAGTAAGTATAGAAAAATGTTATTAGATATACAACGAACATTTATAATAAGTGTAAGTTTAAACTGAAAAACTGAAAATAAAGAAAATTTCAAAAATTCCCGAGAAATTATAATCTAAAACAAATATTAGAAAATTTAGAATTTGATATCGGAAAAGTGGAAACTCTGAGATTTAAATAATAATAAAAATTTTCAGGGTAGATATTCTTGAGAACTAAATATACATTTTAAGAATCAAATTTAAATTACAAATTTTAGACAGAAAGCAAAAGGATTCTGACTCCAAAAATGCGTTTTCGAATTTAAAAAAGTATTCTAAACAAACTTTTCTTACTAATTCCTAAAATTTTGGTAATATATTTTATTATTATTTTTCTAAAATCTGTAAGTTTAGAATAGGATCCCAAAACAAAAATTGCCAAAAATTTGTCTTTAAATCATTTTTAATAAATTTATGCTATTTATTTGCTTCATTTACAGGTGTTCAAATAAAAGCACCATATATTTGTGTCTAACGAACCGTTAAAAAATAATAAGCAAATTAATGGTTCCGAACTGATTGTGTATTGTAAAAAAATTCTATGGAATTCCATTGCATTTTTTTCTCTGTACAGATGGAATAAATCCTTTTAATACCGCGACGGTATTAAAGGTAGGCTGGCACACAAATCCCGCCTAGTGTGAGCGCGGATTGGTTAAGCCTGATATGGAATTAAGTATATTCTTGATCGGATTGTGCTGATGGGAAATATTTCAGAGTTCTTTGATGGTATTATACCCGGCTAAGTGAACTCTCTTCTATCTTATTGTTTCTACCAAGTTTAGAGCAGATCCATTGTGTCTTTTTTTTTTAATAAATCCGCTTGTGTCACCGAATGACATCTTCTCTTTATATTGTTTATTGAACGTTTGGATTTGTTTCCAGTCGTACAGGCAGAGATTGTTATTCGAAGGTTCTGGGAACTGTTCCGAATTTCGCGTGAATTATTGTAGCCTCCAGGATCAAATCGGTATTTTTTCGTTCTAAGTTATCGGCTTAGTTAGGCACATTCAAATTGCCTTTAGAATTTATCTTATGAAAAAATCTTTTAAGAAAATATATTAAATGTAATTAAAATTAACAAAATTAATGACCATTTTCCAGTTTATATTACTTTGTTAAATTATTTCTATAAAAAATCAGAAAAATATTGAGATTAAATGCAGCAATATTTTTTTATGTCCCTAGGCAGTAATAGTTATTAATGATAGTAGTGTAGGAATTAAAATTTTCTGCTATTCAAAACTGCTAAGTAGTTCATCTATGCTGCCAACATCAAATCTTGAAATTTACCAAAAGCAATGCTACAAAGTATTACTTTGTAACATTGTTTTGGCCTAAAAACATTGCTACAAAGTTAAAATTGTATACGCGGAATAGAAATTTTTCTTTTCTACTACACGTAGGCAATGGTTATTTTATAGCACTGTTTTTGTAACTTTATTTATTTAATATTGGTAGTATTGACTACAATATCATGAAAGAAAATTTTAAATTATTTAAAAGAATTTGCATATCCTAAAAATTTTTTCAACATGTCATGGAACAGATTTTATACGTTATGAACATTTCATACCTATTTAATCCCTGCAATACCAGATCCCATAATCTAGTCCTCTATAGAAATCAACTTCATAAATTTCCTTCCTTTAAACGCCTGCTTTTATAAAGTGAAATACAATTGGAAAAAGAATTTTAATGGTTTTATTATTGTCTTTTATTTTGTTTTTGTGTGTAGTAGCATATAATCTTAATATTATACCCTACGATTCGCCGAGAAGAGGTCATAAGCCATGAGAAAATATCAGCATGGGAAAAAGTTATCATTGATACTTTATAATCTAATAGTTTATCCCTCGGAGGCAAAAAGGCTCCTATCAAATCGCCCGTACCACATTCAGAATACAGTATGGACTAACAAATAACATCATGTGGAGAGCTATGAATAACTTTTAACATCTTTTGTTGATAAGATTTATAGCACAGCGCAAAACAACGCACTACTAAGAATTAACATTTTTTCTATTTCCATATTTTAACCGAAATATTTTATTTGGGTACCCGATAGAATGAGAATTTCAAAATTGAAGTAGTCCATTGATGTGTTGTATTCATTCATCGATTGTGTTTACAGAAAATTGTGGTGTTACTACGTGCGACATAAAAGCTCTTTAAAATAAACACAAATAAGGTGGAGGCAAGTTTCCTTAAAACCTATTATATCTTGCGAAGGTGTTATAATAATAATTGTATAAACAGGTACGTTCACTTGTCATAACATCGATCATTTGACAGGAACTAATAATTATACAACATCCGTTGCATCCCAGAAAGGAAATGATGAATGCAAACAGTTTTAAGAGAAAGGTTTTTACAAATTCCTATATCAGGTGCTAAAACAATAAAAACGAGGTGTATATACCGTCCAATAAATTTGTTTTTATTGTTGGTTGGCGCCAATTTTATAACACTATTGATTTTCAATTAAGTTTAGAGAGGGCGAGAGAAAAATCCGCCACACTGTAAATTTATAATGGTAAGGGGTATTTTCGTTCCTGCAAAGCGCATATTTAAGTGTAGGTTGTCAGTAATGTTCGATAATCTCTTGGTGATCGGTTTTGAAAGATTGTGACTGAGTAGTGGCATTCTATAAATACTTAAATTATAGGTTGCCTTACAGATAAGTTGCGGTTTGGGCTGCCAGTATTGTTCGACTTTTCGGTTACGAAATTTTCACATACAAATTCCACACTAAATATTAGGGACGGGTGATTAAGAATTACCTCTATAATCGTAACATTGTTGTTTAACAATTTCAAATCATTTAAGTATAATTACTTATGTAATAAACTCTAATTATCATTCTCAGAATTTATTTCAAACTTGCTGGGTCAGGAATTATATTAAATAATTATTATGTTATTGATATCATCTGAGCTCTACTCTTATTCTATTTCTTTTTTTTTTTAGAAAACATCAATTCACAAATTAAACTGTATTTGTATTAGTTTTTATGTACTTATTGAATTAAAATTGTTCCAGGTTTTCTTTTGTTTCTTTTTTTTGTTTGTGAATCAGTTGAGTCGCACAATAAACTTCCATCACGATACATTTCAATAAAAGAAATTGTTTGTGCGTCACTCCAGTTCATCATGACTAAAATTTAAAAAAACTAAAAACCAATTGAATTTTTTATCAATTTTAGTAGTAGATTAAGATATCTGGACCATCAGCTGTATTTAAGCAACTGCTTCGACTGGAAAAAGTCACTTATGTGTGATTCCATTTAATGCATTGAAATAAAATACAATTCCCTACTAGAATGAAACACATTCTGCAATGCTTGTGGTGCAAACAGTTTTTTCTTTTGATTGTTAATGTTTAATTTAAATTGTTTTTGTTTTATTGATTTCATTGAATTTGATTTAATTGTTAATGTTTGTAATCAGAAATAATTATAAAATAATATTTTCGGGATGGTGAAATGCGATTATTTTAACATTTTCAATTTCACATACATTGTTATTTTCAATGAACAAAAGTGTTATATTATAATCCTTTTAAGGAAGAATACAAATAAATTTTATATTCATCCAAGTTTTGATTAGGTAATTAATTCCTTTCCACTTTTATTATCCGGATTTTTGGGTGTGTGCCCATTCTTCCTCTTCGTTTCTTTTCGGTGGGACAACTTGGGTGGGACGTTATCAATCACCAAACATGATAAGAGATAAGGACCTACCTGGGACACAAACAGGGCCGATTGTTTGGGGACGAATTAGGCCGCGGTCACTTTTAGTTAGACAACATGTCAATAAACTAATTTATTTGGAGAACTAAGTGTAGTCTTGTTTGCGATTTTATCTCGTAGATATATTTTATTACGGGTATGGAGCTGAAGGAGAGACGGTGTGATTGGGACATCGGGTGTCATGTTACATGATCATTATATTTTTTAAACGGGCTTTCTCGCCTTAATTAAAACAATTACTATTCCTCACAATTTAAATTTATATAAACATGTTTGATAAGGTATTATTAAAAATGCTTTATTATATTGCATTTTACAATTTTGACCATTATTTTCTGCAAAGAAAAAATATTTAAACCACTGTAGTTACTGAAATTATCATTCTATTTTATTACCTTTGCAAATACACTGTAAAGAATTTAAAAAATAGTAACTATGGGTGGGAATTACCACTTGGCAGTTTTACTGTTGCGACCGCTTTCGGTTCTGATCGAATCTTTTTCGACCAATCGACTACTCAATATTGTTTAATTTTCACCCATATTGATCATGAATTGCAACAGTACGAGGTGTGTTTATTTATTCATCTGTGATCTGCGACATGATTTGATTAAAAGAGGCTCTAATAGGTTTAGGTGTCTAAGCAAAACAATGTAAAAATAAATAATAACATGTGATTTTTAATAATTTATTTCTTCTTCAGTTTCGTCAGTATAAAATAACTTTTATTTACTTAAAAATATGCTCAATGCGAGTTCCATTTTTATTTGAACATTCAATAATTCGACCCTGCACAGAGGTAGTAGCTCTTCTTATTTCTTCTGCTTCAATATTATTGATAACAGTCGAAACTTTCATTCTTCAATCGTCCAAAGTTGTTAGTATACCTATACTCGATCCTTATCTCTCCCCCACAAATAAAAATCTAAGGGTGTCAAGTCTGGTGATCTTGCAAGCCATTTCCATGGACCTATATTACTCCACAACCTGTCTTCAAATATACTTTAAATTTTTAAATCAACTTCTATCGTTGAATGTGCTGGTGCTCCGTCCATTTGGAACTGATATTACTTAATGGAACATTATCAACAAAATTGCTGACAATAGTATCTATAATTTCCAAATAGTTGTGTTTTTCATCGTACATATTCCATTGCAATTTATTGTCCATTGGCAAACAAAAGACATTTACCGAAAATTGAATTTGATTCTCCCTTTCGAAAATAAAATGCAGATTTTTTTCAGCAGCTCAAAAATGCTAATTTCTTCGATTTGACAATCCTTCTTGTCTAAATTTAGCTTCATCCGTCCAAATAATGCGTTTCAAAATGTTTTCATCTTCGCATATTTTTATTAAAAGCTCTTCACAAAAAATTATTTTTCTAGAAATATCACTGGGTCGCAATTTTTGTAGTCTAATGAATACAGAAGGAATTTATTAAATTGCAAATTTATTTTAATTGAAGAGATGGTCAATCCTAAATCGGCAGATGCTGCTCGAATTGATGATTTTGAATGTGCTTTAAAATATCCCAAGACATTAATCTTATTATTTTCATTTTCAGTAATATTTCTTACTCTTACTTTAGAACGTTTAATATTTCCGAAACGAAATAGTTTTATTTTTCAATCTTGCTTTATGTCTATTTATATGAGGTAAATTAGGATACTTTAAATTAAATGCACGACAAGTTCTTTTAACAATTTGTTGGCAGCTGCCGTCTATAACAAATACATCAAAAATTACTTCTTTGCAATAATGGGCTATTTCCACTAACAAAAATCACAATAAACAGTACAATCATGTACTGATAATTAACAGTTATAATTTGATAATTATTTATATTTTTGTTTCATGGCCATCTATAACATTCTTAAGAAGTTGAAAAGGCAGCACAAAGACTTAAAAGTGAAACCAATCGACGGAGATGAAACACCCTGTGAGGTTACATCATACATTGTTGAACCTATCTAGAGGGGAGTTAAGAGTAATGACAGGTCACTACTGCCTTAGAAAACACCTTTATACTATTTCATCTTTGAAGTTAACCCAATATGCAGACTTCTCTATCAAACTTTAACAACTCAACTTCCTAGCTGAGCCAAAAATATGTGTAACATGGACGAAACAGGTTTGTGATTAAACAACAAGGCTACCAAAGTAATTGCTACAGAGTCCCAAATATGCTGCCACATTTGGCAAATGCAAAATCAACTTTTATTTATTGCATACACTATCATTCAACTTGGTCGATAACGATTAGCCAAACTAAAAAATTCTTGAGAAGACAATTTTCTTTTTCCTATCATCTAAAAGGCAAAGAGAATGTTTTTGAACACCTAAGACCTTACAGGCAATGATGTAAGGCTCTTATATGAAATTTATATTTCCCAAAAAGCGAACAAACAAAAACAATTTAATGACAATGACATAAATAATTCAATAAAGTATGGCCATATAATAGGCCACTATGTCATAAAAATAGTTGCTTAAAGATTTCTCGGACAAACTTCCAGAACTTCCATCACATTATATAAGTGTGCAATTTCTTTTTTCCATTAAATAGACCGGAGCATGTTATGTTACTTTTATGTATTTTTAAATTAAAAGTAATATATACAGGCTATAATTTCATTAAAAATAATTTCTAATAATATATTTAAATTAAAACATAATTATATTTTACACAATATTAATATACAATTCTTTTCCTTTGACTATTCAATAGATTTTAATTATTTCATTATACGAAACAAATAAAATTACTGTAAATAAAATTTATGTCATGGATCATTTGCAATTTTATTATCCAATAAAATTAATAACTTTATTATGTGATCGTATAGAAATCGGTGCTAATTTCTGTTAATCTGGTGTGTGGGCTTCTTTAATTTGTTTATATTTATCATAAAGTCAAATTTGTAAATAAATTGGCTCAATTTCAATATTAAAACGAAATTTATTATTTTCTCCTTATTTCATATTTTATTATACATTTGGTTCGTCGTATAAAACACGTGGAAACTTAATTCTTTGAATTTCTAATATGTTTAATATTTAAATATGTTTATATGGTAAACTACAAAAGGAAATTAACAAATGAATTGATAGTTTAGTCAAATTAGTCAAAATAGAAAAAAAAATGCACCGTGTTAGAAATTGATAAAGTTGTTCACCACGTGACAAGCGGGGAACGGATTTTGTTTATATACTTTTATAAATATCGCGGGACCAAAAACCGACGTATTTGCAAACTTTCGTCACATTTTACATTCCTAACTTCATGATGATGTGCTTTGCTTTGAACCTATACTAATTTTGTAAAATAAATGGAGATAGAACACAAACTATTCTTTGTGGAATTAGATGCTGTAATAAAACTATAGGCAACCAAACATACACCTAATACGAAGCGCGAAAATATTCTTGAATAGAGGAGAATTTTTTTCTTTTAGGTGACAAATTTCTAGATTGGTTAAATTCTAGGAAACGATACGTCGCAAAAAATTTCTAGATACCTTCCAGATATAAATACGAAGAAGCACTAGCGCTAGGCAGTTTTCTTGTCAAGAAGAGCCTAATATAAATCTCCGTAAGAAATAAATACTGCTGCTCGGTGAATATAAATTGTAAATTACTTTTGCTTGTATTGTAATTGTAAATAGTGTGTTATTTTCGTTATAATTGTAATAGATATTCTAGAATAAAGTTTAGTTTAAGTAAATTGAAAATAGTATACACCCAGTGTCGAACTCCGAAAACGTTACAATACCATATTCTACTGTATAATTTTTATTTAACCTGTTTCTAAGTTATACTGATCATATTCAACCTTCCTTGATACTATTGTAGCGAACCTATAGGCAACCAAACGCACACCTTATATGAACTCGAGAAATTTCTAGGCAGAAAATTTCTAGATTAATAAAATTCTAGGCAAGCATGCGGGAAATTTCTAGACGTCTTCCAGGAAGATATAAACAGGGACAAGTGCAAGCGCGGGGCAGTTTTTGTCAAGAAGAGTGCACGTAATATAAATCTCCGTAAGAAATAAATACCCGGTTAATATAAATCGAAAATTATTGTTGTTCGGCCAATAAATTGAAAATAGTGTGTTAATTTAGTGTGTTATTTTAGTTATAATTGAAATATTCTAGTTTAGAATAAAGTTTAGGTTAAAATAAATTGAAAATCATTCAAACCCAGTGTCGAACCCCGGAAATGTTGCAATTGGTGTCAGGTGTGGGGTTGAATAAAAGGATTGAAATAAATAAAAACTAAAACGAAAAAAGAATTACTATGGTTGATCAACTTACGTGTAGCTGATTTCAAAAATGAGCTAGAAGAGCGAGATTTAAAATGCAGGCTAATAAAAAGACACTACAATATCGGCTTAGAAAAACTTTACTCGATGAGTGTGAAGATCCCAATAATTTTTATTTTGAGATTGGTCTCGACTTTAAGAGCATGCTAGGAAATCAAGAACAAACATTAATGGAAATTTTTTGAAATCCAGAACAAAAATTGGAAAAATTACAAGAAAATTTTAAACAAAAATTGATGGAAACATCTGAAAATTTCGAACAAAAGTTAATAGAAAAATTACAGGAAAATTTTGTAAATTTGGAACAAAAATTCATGGAAGCATCATGAAATTTGAAACAAAAATTGATGGAAACATCTAAAAAATTGGAAGAGAAGCTACTAGAAAACAAGAAGAAACTACTAGAAAACGAGAAGAAGATTCACGATAAGGAACAGGAACCCAAGGAAAGCCTAACAAAATTCGAGGAAATTTTTGAAGATAAAGAATCCATGTCCGAAGGCGAATTATTAGAGAATAAGACCCGGTTGGTGAAACTGGAGGGAACGAGAGGTATGAAACACCTGAAAATGCGAAGAACTAACATGAAACCACCAGAATTTAATGGAAATTCTGTGAAAGAATTCTTCAATCATAATTGTGATTGTAATTATTTCTAAATACATATATTTCTTAATAAATATTTTATGGACTAAATGAGGGTTTCAATTGAATAAATTTATATACATTTTCTGCATTTTGTTTAAAAGTTTACTACATCATCAATAGATAAGATTAAAGTCATTGGTTTAATTCATTAAACCAAAAGAATTATTGTAAAACATATAATGCAGCAACACGCTTATGCTATAAATTGAAAACTATGTTATTAGAATTAATAATTGACACGGAAAGATTTATTAAATTTTTGTCATTAATATAATTAGCTTTTCATTTAACGCTTAAAAATAATAACTGTGTGTATAAAACATGACATACATATGTAGAAATAATTTTGGCGGTAATGGATTTTACATAGCAAATATTTATACAATATCATTCCTTTAAAGGAAAGTAAGATCTTAAAAAAAGATGTGTGAATTGACGTACTAAATTATTAGCAAATTAACTATCGAGAAACGGTGAAAAAATTGATTTTGGTTAAATCATTATTTTTTATTTATTCGTAAGGCTATAAAAAACATTCATTTTAAGAATTTTCTATTTTTCTTTTCAAATGGGACAGAAAAGCAAGTTCAGGATTTTAGGTAATAGACGCAGTTATTTTTTAACGAAGGGGTTCCTACAACAGCTTGGGCGATTTTAATACTAATCAGAAATATTGTCTACAGTACTTATCTAAGCTACCAGTTTTTCGTATTCTAAAGATTTATTCTCATGAAAATTGAATGCAAGATCCTGCATATTCAAAATATAATCTTACTTATGTCTATATGATAAAAAATGTCATAAGAAATCATGTTCAGCCATAATCTTAGTATTAAAAGAAAATGAATTTCAACGACTCTGGAAGACAAATGCGATGACTTAGGACAAATCTTTTGGTGGATTCAGTTTCAGTATATCAAAATATATACAATTAAAATCTGCAGTGGGCCCAACTCGGTTTTCCACACATTTTGTATTAATGAAATGCTAAAATATTTAGTCATAATGTAAATTAGTTGATTTTTAATTAGATCTCTTTTACAGAATGGATGTCTTTGAAAAGTAATGATGTGACGTCATAAACTATAAAATTGCTAATATCTCGGTTAAGTTTGAAGATAAACAGGAAGCGTTATTCTCGAAATAAAACATACTTTCTATAGACGGAAAAAAAATTACTATGCTATTCTTCAAAAAATAAAAGTTGATATCAATTTCGGCAAAACCGGAAGAACTATTTTTCCTGAAATAATTAGCGATCTTCCTTTTTAGGCCTAAAAACTGTGTCCCAAATTTAAAACCGGATTAAATAGAGCGCTTAGACGCTATCGCGTTCACAAGAAATCCGCACATTCTGGATCTCTTTCATATAAGCCAATCTTGGTCTTCCACTTCCACGTATTTTGCTAACTATCTCGATTTCAGAAATTTCTATTATTAGTGTAGCCAAACTTGCTTCATTTTGTCTCTCGTATATATTGTATTCAGGATTGATATCTTTTCCTGGACCATCTCAAGGAAATTTTCGTCCGTGAATTTATCCGTCCAGTTTATTTTCATCATCCCCTAATAACATCAAATCTCAAAGGCTTCCAGGTGTTTTACATCTTCATAACCTAATGTTCATGTTTCGCATCCATATAAAGACACGCTCTATACATATGTTTTCAAGAATCTCTTGTGGATCTCCACGTCGAAGTTTGTTGTAAGCAGTTCTTTTTATCCGTAAATGCTTTCTTTTCTTGTGCTAATCTGCACTTAATATCATCTGCGAATTTGAGAATGGTAATGTTATAGTTTTTTCAATAAATAGGTTAAACAGTGATAAATTGCATCTTTGTCTTATTCCTTTCTTGAAAATTGCTTCCGCTTCTTCACTTTCGACATTAATAACAGCTTCTTGATTTCAGGTCCATTCTGGCATCCACATTGCTCAACTAAATGTACAAATAAAACTTTAAACATAGGTATAGCCTATACTAAGCTTATCGACTCCTGCAGACTGTAAAACCAAAACTTTTGTATAAAGTTAGTATTCACAGACAAACGTATCTGAAACATATCAACTCCAATAAATTTATACTGAAGAACGTCCAAGTTCTCTGGAGAAATGAAATTGAGAATTTTGGGGTACTTTGCGATTTAACCAACTCAAAAGAAACCGAATGAAAACCCATATAGATCGTTTAAGATCTTTCAAAAAAAATGTATAAAAAAAGAAAATTGTAGGATACAACTTTTATCTGAAACATTCTTTAGTATCATGCGCAGATTTCGAGTAAATAACGAAAAGCCGCAAAAAAACACGTTTTTTATTTTTGCGAAGCAATTGCTCCCCCTCCCCCTTCCAACCTTACGTATGTCTCCATTGTCTCAATCGTGTTTTACTGCCAAAAATTACCTTGATGTAAATTTGCAAAACTGCCAAAATTTTTGTACAATTAGGACCTGCTTTTGTCTTGCTTTCTTGTACCAATTAGCTTTTGTACAATATAATATTATTTATTTTGACAATTATACAATATAATGCAATTAATTACTGGTTGGGAATAAATAAATGACTACATTTAGTTATTGTAATTAAATGTTTTAATTTATTTGGTGTTTCTATCATAGTTGGTAAGTACAAATTATTCAATGTATTAACTAATAAGATAGGCAACCATAATTACAGCTAATGTTTTAGTAAAATTACCAATATGTTACTGGCTATAATTATGTGTAATATATTCTTGGAGTGTATTAAATTTACATAAAGTTGCTTTTAATGTTATACGTATTAAAACAATTTATAATGATTATATCTGCTTTTTCAAAAGCATGTTACTACATCTCTAAAGCTGAATCAAAAATTATATATTTATCTCAATATTTGGAATTGTGTAAGAAAATAAGATATTCAAAAATGCCTTCAACTCGAAAAATCTAAACAAATATACGTTCTAAATGTTACCTTTGAAGAGTTATTGTTTATTTCGTTTATAATTTATATGACTAAAATTTTAGTCCATGGGATTTCTGAAATACTGATCTAGTTACCACGTTCGCGTGCTTTTTGTAACATTTGAACATCGTGTATAACATGTTATTGTTTGTAACTGTCAACAGTTAACAGTCAACTGATTCCTGTGATACTAAACTTATTTACTTCATTTCTGTATCCTTATTCCCATCGTAATTCACAATTGGTTCACATTGCGAATGTTATTTTCCAATAAAGATTATGCTGCAGATATTCATTATTTTTATGGGTTGGGCTGTCTGATGAAAATGCTTTAGCAGCACAACAAGAAAATATCTGAAGACTGCTTGCACGTGCTGTTTCCGATAATTCAAATCGTCAGTTGGAGGAACATGACACTGGTCAAATTTTATGTCGACCGCTCAGCAACAAATATCTAAATTTAAGAAACTCTTTCAAGAATCTAACAAGGAAATTAAACCAAAACTAAACACGAAATGGATTGTTTACAATTTTTCAGATCACGTATTGGACGAACCGACCATCTCTGTCTTATTCAAAGGTTTCTGGTTCGCCTTTGCACTTAGCAAATTAGCAGTTGTGGATACTGTAGTCATAATAGAAACGGCCACCAAAAACCTAGAAAAAGATACTGCCGAAAAACTTAGACATGATATTTGCTGAGTGCTATTATCAGCAAGACCTCCTAAAACAACCTGACTAAAGAAGAGATAGCAGCCTTAAGATCATTAAAAATAAAACCATTGTCAAACTATCTGCACATACAAGAAATGCTAATGTGTTGATGAAAGCAGCGGATTATTCAGCTAAGATGAATGCGATACTTGTCGGCTTAGAATATGAAAAAATATAACCTAACCACATATTTAAAAAAGCCACCAGCACTAAAATCATCAATAAATACATAAACCTGGCTTACCACTTCGACCTATAGTCACCTTTGTTGGTCCAGGCATCAACTATGTTGCTAGAATATTTATTCTACGAAAAATGACAGCTACATAATTAAGTCTAAATATTTCCTTGGTAAAAAAATAAAATTATCTTTTCAGCATGGAGATATTATAGTAAGCTGTGATGAGATACCACTTTTCACAAACATTAGTATTTCAGAGAAAATGCTTAAAACAGATAAAATTTAAAAAAATAATTTGCTAAATCTCATTAAACACTATAAGCAACACCTATTTTATAGCTGAGAGAAATCTTTACAGATAAAAAGAAGATGTCAACATGAGCTCCCCATTGTCACTGGTATTGGTTAATATTTGTATGAACACTTTAGAAGAGAAAATTTTACTAAATAAATTATAGGACACGACACTATCACAGAGGCCTCGAAGAGCATCATGGAGGAGACACTGTTAGGACAATGATTTTGTCCCAGACAGTGTCAGGCTTTACAAAATATTCTCCAAGAACCCTCAGAACGCTCTTCAAACTATGCAACGTGGTGATGAAGTACGTACAAGAATCGAGAAGAAAACTTTAGGTGAACTTCTATGATAACATTTCCCTTGAGGTTCAATCTACGATAAATCACTAATAGATCGGGTCAGTCAGGGACCGGTTGTAACAGACAACAAACCATACAAGGAGGAATTTTTCCCATCATGTTTCAGAAGGATTCGGAATTACTGTTGCGAAAGTTCTGCGGAATTCTAAGGGTCAGTATGGCCCCCACTATTTTTTTTTCATACCAAAAACTGGTAGAACAGACTATTCTTGTGCAAAGTCATGTATACTACTATTAGTTTCATGTCATTTGTACTAAAGACAACGGAGAAGATCATGGACAAGCATATTAGGGAAAAGATATAATATATCACATATTATGTGAAATACCAACTGTTCCAATACCAGTACGCATACATACCAGGTTGATCAATAGAGATAGGCACTCGCCTTCTAATAAGGAGAAACCAAGTTCCTCTAGAAAACAAACAAATTCTACTTAATGCCTTCTTGGACATTAAATGAGCAATTGACATCACGGACTCCATAACTGGTGTCTTGAAGTAGCGCGAACTGAAGGAAACCAAGTGCAGGTGAATAGACTGTATGATAAGACAAAGGATGGTATTTACGAAGTTTGCAGATCTACTTAAATTAGAAATTACCCTTGCGATGATAGGACGAACAGGGATAGTATATTGGCAGAGTGATCAAACCTGCAATCACTTATGCTGCTCTGGTATGGTGGCCAAAGATCACTCAAAACACCACCATGCAAAGACTGACGAAGCTTCAAAAATTTATCTGTATCAGTATAACTGGGGCGACGAGAACGACGCTCACTGCTGCAATGATGAAGCTTCTGAACCTGACAACTAATATCGACTAAACATAACGCTATCTGCTTCCCTTTCCAATTTTTTAATTTCTCTGTTTTTTAAAACCTAAGACATGATTCAACACATAGATTATTCTTTTTTTATTGTTTGAAGCTACTCAGAATATCGAAATAGTAATAAATGAAACAAAACATATTTTGCTCATCGTTGGTGTTTTATTAAAAATTTGACTGGAAATAATTTATTTATCTGTTGCTTTTGGACAAGGTGGGGGCTTATAAATAGTAAAAATAGGAATTTCCCTTTGACGAGCACACGGTGGTTTTCTAAGTTTATCATCAGTCTTCTGATATTGACTCAACATATGTCTCAATTCTTGATTTTGTCGTCGCAAACACTTCAATTTTTCTATAATTTCATGGCGATCTAAAAACAAAAGAGAGCAATTATCTAAAAGGATACAAAACAATTTATTTTCAATTACATATTTTTCTTGTAAAGACAATAATAATGTACGAGGTATAATAAAAGTAATCTAAAAATGGGAAAGCATTCAAATAAAAATCTATTACAGACGCAAACAATAACCCCTTTTTGTTGGAAATAATTCTATGGACTATAAAAGTTTCCTTTCTTTGGATTATAATTTAAACTAAAATTATTACAATGCACTATTAAAGTTATTGTAAAATAAACTTTAAATTTATATATTGCATGTCAATCAGTAGCATTTCAGAAAATTTTAATTTCACAAAGAAGTTTTCTATTTTATTAAAAGTCATTTAATTTAATATATATATATATATATATATATATATATATATAAATTATTGTATATTATGTATAAACAAAATCAATAGAAAAAATAAAAATTCCTTCATTTTTGTATTTAAACATTCTTCTACGAATCAAACATTTTGTTTTAAAACTTGCAAAATTAGTTAACATAACATTGCTTCTATAAAAATCTTTAATATTTCTAAATATTTATAACCAACAACATGATATCGATATATACAGGGTGTTCCACGAGTCGGCTGAAAAAATTATACCATACATTCCAGGGGTCATTTAGATAAAAAAAATTATATGACCTATAGATGAATTCCTATTTTTTTTTTTTTTTTCGGAAATATCGAAGAAATTTGTTAGCCTTGACTAATTTGTTTGAAACAAAACCGTTTAATGACGTGTTTACTATTGTAGTTAGTTCTGATTTTTTTTTGTGCTATCATATTAATTTAAACTATTATGCCGCATTTTACTAATGCAAAATATGCCGATATGGTTTCGTGTATGGTTTTTACAATGGAAGTTGACGTGCTGCAACTGCAGAGTACCTCAGGCAAAATCCAGATCGCTTTCTTCCTCACCACACAACATTTTCAAACGTTTCTCGTTGCTTGAGAGACAGGATTTTTCCCACATCGTCGTTTAGAAAGAAATGGAGATGGTCACGTTGAAGTAGTTTTAAATGCAGTTGAATGAAGTCCTTCTACAAGTATTCGTAGAATATCTCATACAACGGGAATTCCTCAAACCAACGTATGGAGAATTCTGCACCATGATGGGCTTTATCCCTATCATTTACAAAAAGTCCAGCGTTTACTTCCTCACAATTTTGAAAATCAAGTATGGTATTGCCAGTGGTTACAAAATAGTTTGGAGGTTATTTCACAGATATTTTTTACGGATGAGGCTAAATTTACAAGGAATGGTATTAACACATGTAATTCACACACATAGGCTGGTCAAAACCCTCACGAAACAATCGTGGTTAACCACCAACATCGTTTTTCTGTCAACGTGTGGTACGGCTTGTTAAATAATCATCTTATTGAACCTCATTTTTTTAAGGACGTCTTAGTGCAGAAACTTACCCTCCCTTT
>JAODAH020016293.1:0-11008 GCA_027574865.2 Coproporus ventriculus | reverse complement strand
TATGCAAGTTTTCACACAGAAAACTTGCTCAAAAAAAGGGAGAATTTGCCCCATTTTAATTCTTGAAGATTATCGTTCTAAAAATTAAAATGAACAAATTTTAAATTAATCTTGATACGACATAATGTACTTAAGTGTTCAATAGATTTTTCCCCCACTTAAAAATAAATATATAGTTTACTATATTCAAGCACACATACATTAAAAATATCAAAATCGCGGATCAAGATACTTTCAGACCAAAAAAAGTACAAAAATATTTAAAATATTTTTTTTTGGTGTTAACAAACACAGTTTTGTTTCAAATTTTATGTTGATATTCGTTTTAATAGTATTTAACTAAAAAAAAAAAAATGCCAACGCTATATGTAGCTCGGGGATCTAATTAATCGAAAATGGGAAAATATGCCCGTGTGTAGTTTAGCCCCGATCTCCCTATATGAAAATTGTTTAGAAAATGTTCTTGTCATATGTTGCTTAACATTTTTTCTTTTGGATATGAAAAAATGTGTAGTTTATAGATTAGAAAATAGCAAAATCAAATTAAAAGGATTTACCAGCGCTACCAATAATTCATTGAAAATTCGCAATAAGTTTATTGCTTTTGGCACAAATGTAAACACGAAAATCTAATTCATATAAAATTTTGTAAAAATTTTAGATGTAAATTTAGCTTAACTTAGCATTTAGTGCAAACTTCTTATGGATTTTCAATGAATTATTGGTATCCCTCGTGGATTTGCAGTAGAGATAGGTGGGAATGTAACAATCCGGTATACCATTTAGTATAAGTTTTTCTTTATGCATTTAAAACTTTCTTATTCATAATGATGATTGTATTGTATACATTTTACGTGATAAAATATAATTTACTGAAAATTCAATCTTTTTTCGGAATGTCAAAAAATAAATGAAAAATATATTCTTATATGCCTTATAAAAATCAGGCTTAAATTAAGATGTTAGTTCTACGTATCGTATTATTATCAAGAAGGTATGAGGGGTGGATATATAATGCTTTTCAGTGAATATTAGTAATGTGCTGAAAGGGTTTTAAGGAATTTCTAAATACAATTCACTTAACACCATCTGGGAAAGCATGCAGGTAAGGCAAGTTAATTTGTTACTAGATTAACAAGACTTGTTGTATTTCGCACCCTTTATAAGAGCGAGAGGGTTGAAATAAATTTCCGGGAAAATAGTTCAGAGGAGAGTTTGTATAATTATTAGGGCTTTATTCCCCTTTAGGTTATTAAACTCTGCGGTTGTAATTTGTTGATTTTCGTGGGGGATTCTTTTTTTTAGGGGGTTGTGTATATGTGTGGTGTATGGTGGCGGGATGTGGAATAACCTTGTGCTGGGTTGTGCGGGACGAACTGCCGTTTTCACGCCGGTTATTTCCAGGGATCGTGCCTGATCGTACATCGAGTTCGTCCTGGCTCGAGTTTCAGGGGTAGTTTTCCGGGCGGAGTCTCTCCTGCAGTATGCCACCGCAGGATCGTGCAGGATCACGCGGGATGTTGGAAACAGAAACAGTCGCGCGGTAATAAACACCTGCAGCGTGTGTTCGGCGGTGCAAAAGCGGCGCCGTCTCTGCGCGGGAATCTTAAAAAAATCAACAAAAATTGTGACAAAGACTAACAAAAATTAAAAACTAATAAACTTAAGGTGCGTGCGTGTATTTTTGTGTTTTTGAAAAAAAAAATTGTTTTTATAACGGTGTGATTTTTTGGTTACATCTATGCACGTTACCGAAAATTTAACATTTTAAGGATTCTATAGAACAGAATTTTTGTACAGATTTAAAAATTTGTAAGTAAATTCACCCCGTTTTTAATGTAAATTAATTAAATGGAAAATGCAAATTTCACCATGAAATTTTTTTCTATAATCCTCCTCGGCGCAATTAATTTGCATTGTAATACTGTAACTAATGAATTATTGTTTTCCATAATTTCCCATGACGTTCTTTTTCTAATTGGAATTGTGCCAGGATACTAAAATAGGATCGAGTCAGCGTTTGCTATTAAAATTTGGAAGTGGAACTGGAACTATGGCAAGCAACACATTTCTTCTTCTACTGGCATGTTTTTAATGTCAGCTTATGAGATAACATAATATAACCACAAATTTCATTTAAGCGTTTTATAATGGTTGGAAGCGAATATGCAAATTTTATAATATGTGGTTATATAACATACTAAAAGAAATATTCGACATTGTAAATATTTTAAATTTAAATATACCCCAAAAATTAAAAAATTACCAAAATTAACACCTTGGTAATATAATATTTTTGTATTATTCTATGTTTCATTTAAATTATTACTTCAAATTTTATTGGTTTCCAATATTATACGAAAATAAAAAAAGTTTCTTCGTAACAATTTTATGTGTAGAATATCCGAATATTTTCTAAAATTTCTTTAAAATGCATCTGAAAATCTATTAGTTTATTTAGTTGTATAATATTCAACAGTATTATGTATCTTAACAAAAAATCGAGAATAATCAAGACATATAGTATAGGATGTGAAGCAATTGTTTACACCTACTTTGAAGGCTATATGCAAATATTTCTTGCTGACTTTATCCAATAGTAGAGATTTCTAATCAATAAAAATACAAGAACTGCAAAATCAAAACACTCACGTTCTTTTCAGATTAAACGTTGCCAAATGTTAACAAAACTAGAATAAATAGATCCGTACATATCTCCAAAATATAACTGAAATATATTTTGTAAGTTTTTTGGGTAACAACTAAAATGGACACGGTACAAAACGATAGGTTTACAAATGGCTAGTAAAGTAAAACATGAAAATATTGAAGAAATGGGTGAATAAGTACCTCTTCAGGACCCCACCCACATTTAAATGGGTACCAAATAAGTCGCCGAGGAGGTTATCAATGTTCTTCCTCATCTCAACCATTGATGTTGGACTCGCATAGTAGAAATCAAAAGTTTCCATCTTGAGTTAAAAATCTTATCACAATTTATATTCAACAAACTAAAGGTGTATTTTCAAGTTTGTAATCAATTTTTAAATTCCAAACTTTTTAATTTAGGAATCTACACCTATCCAATATTCTCAACTATTTTGCATGATATACCACTCTATGAAGGAAGTTAATGTATATACAAAATATCAGGCACATTTCTTCCTAAAATTTATTAATTTTTGAAAATTAGCTTTGTGTATGTAATTTTTGCTAGTGTATTAGACATATCTTTGTTTAATATTTTAATTTTTAGTTGAAATGATGTACGAATTTTACCGTATCGCATTTTTTAAATTAAGTTATGATATAAATAATTGTTAGAAACAATTGTTTAAAGTTTTATTCTTGTCTCATATGATGAGTTTTGCAAAATAATGGCGTTGCAATGATTGTAAATGATCATATGCCTGCCTAGATTTAATTTAAACAAATCTTCAGCATTGATTGAAAATCTATTAATTCAAATTAAAAGGAAAACAAGGTAAAGACTATGCACCAAACTATGAATCACCGAGTTTTAATGGAATCAATGGCTTTTAATATATGAACCCACCTATGTGGAAACCATTCACCAGAACATTATTCACCACCCCTCTTGTTTTACTTGCGTCACCTAAATTCACGGCATTAAAGTGTGAATCATGAACATATTAACATAAAACTTAAATAAAAGATAATAAATATATTCGCAACATTTCCTTATCTTAAAAGTAAATCAAAACATTTTAGACAGAAAACAAATACCAAAAAAAAGAAAAATTATTAAAAATGATATACTATATGGGAAAGCAAATATATTATTAAAATTACTTATGATTAAAACAGACGATATATAATTATTAAATAATCACAAACGGGATTATTAATTCTGTTGATATACAATATATGCATGCATTACATGCATACAAGCAGTTTTAGGGTTTCTAAATTCAGTTAATATTGTTCCAATGTTCCTTTATGTAAATAGTTTATATAACACATTTTAAAGCGTTAACTTTAACAAAATTTTATTTCTAGAATCATGTGACAGTGTGCCGCATTATAATTATATGAAAGTTTTATAAATTTTGTAGAAGTATTATATTTCCATAAAATTTTAATAAAGCGATATAAAATTTATAAAAAGAAAGTCATTAAATCATTGCAATTATATCGGCTCTTTCCTTATATTTTCTTCCTTTTTTGTATTAAAATGTTAAACTTTTCTTAATATTCTGTTACAACAAAGAGGAACACCTACGCAAGCTTTTTAATAAGCCAGCATTTTTCCTCACGAAATACCCAATTTTTAATATAATTCTCTTCCCAATGATAAAGAGTAAAATCAAAATTCCTCTTTTTGATCTGACAAAGCAAATTACTTGCTTCCAATAGAACAAAACGGAAAAGTAAAATTTATTGTGAAATTATTTATTAAGTAAGATCAAAGTCTTGGATAATAAGAAGAGAGGTCCGTGCATAACAGAGAAGATGGTGCACACCTTGATTCAATTACGAGAAGGGGAGAATTCAGTCCCAGTTGGGCCTTTCAGTTTTAAAAATTTTTGTAAAGCGAGGGTGAAAAAGCGGGTAATTCAAGACAGTTTGAGAGAGAATTTATGAGGTGTTAGGATAGCAACTTACATAACATTACATTCTTTGTGTACGTTTTAAAATCTGCAAAGAGGATTATATTTAGAGGTATTAGATGGGAATTATTTTTAATGAAATATGAAGTAGAATTGAATTTTGAATTTTTTTATTATTATTAGAATTCTTAAAGAAAAATCATATTTATCGTATTAACATCATTTTTGATGCTTCTTCAATTTCCTTCTTACACCATTGGGTACTTATAAAACAATACACAATTTCTTTATTCGTTTACATCTGTTTTTTCGCGCCAAACTCATTTATTTAGTATTTTATTGATCTAATATTTTAATCATGGTTTTCTTATTATTACCAACTTTTGCATATTTTCGAATTAGTAAATTTAGTGATGTGGTTCATATAAGCTTATTCTATATTTTTTTCTTAATTCAACTTTGATTAGTTTTTTGATAAAAAAATGACTACCTAAAAAAATTTTAATATGCATCAAAATTAAATTTACTGAAATAAAAATAGGATGAACATGAGAAACGCTATAGAATATTTATGTTTTTGTTTTGTTATGTTCTATATCAACTTCAGATCTTTGGTACTTTTTAAAGCCACCAAATCATTAAAATATCATATGTGAAACAACAAATATGCCTCGAACAGAAATTCATTTGCACATATGAAAAATTTAGTCTACAAAATATATTCAGGAAATGATTTAATGCTTAATTCAATTAGATGTAGAGGAGTACATTAATCTAAAGTGTATGTAGGTAGGAATAAATAGTTCACATACCACCCGACCATTAAACACATATTTGCACTTTAGTGCAGTACTTCTCGTCCCATTTATTACTTAAGTTGTATTTCGAGCAGTTACTGTGGGGGAGGTGTCGATAATTCAATGGGTTATGGAAGCATTCCTAGCGATTGCTTTTCTATTACAAATTCTCATTAGGACACCTAATTCAGTTGAACCAGTTCTAAAGAAAACAGTTGCGAAAATAGGTAAATTATAAGGTGGTACAATAACATTTACATACAAGAATTACTATAATTAGATGGAAATGTTTCCGAATTAATTCAATTTGATATGCGAGGCGGTAAAATTTGCACTCTGATCTACAAGTTTAAGAGGGAAAACTTATATTATATCTAAGTTTATAAGCAACATACTAAATTAAACTTTTATTCTTATTTTATATTAATCTCACATTGGGAAATTATCTTGTTAGCTGATAAATTTCCTTCCATTAAATTATTACTAATATTAATAAAATCAAATTTATTTTTTTACAAACTTTTATATTAGGTTCTCAGTAAGTAAGATAGAGTAAACCCTAATAGGATGAATACATCTTGATTCTTGATTTAGATTGCAGAATCTAGTTAGCAGTTTCTATTCTGATTGCCCTATTTCTTCAAGGGCGCTCGGAATATTGAGTCTTGATTGCTTCAAAAGCTTGCTCTATAAATGATTTTGTTTCACAAAATGATTTGAGAAATATTTTTTGCTCTTTGAACATTGAACTGGTGTCTCTGTAATACTAATTTTTTTGGTAAGACAGTAGCAAATATCTGTTTGGTGGGTAAGTTATGATATAGGCTCAATTAGCCGCACTTACATTAAATTATCTTGTAATTCAAAACGTTGAGAAATTTGCAATTATTTTCATTTTTACATTTTCGATATGTCAACCGGTTTTTAAGATAATGTAGATGAAAATTATAGAAATCACTTATAAAAAAAAAAAAAAAAACAATTTCGCTGTGATTAATTACTTTTTGACACATTTACAAGATACTCCATAACTTTTAAAAATCAAACTATAATTAAAAAAAAAACACGTTGAAATTTGTTAAATGAATGTATCCAGTGCGATAACTTTTGAGTTGGTCTAATACCATGCTAAATTACGGTTGATTTTTGAAGTGCGCGCATGATTAACTCATCATACAACGTGCAAAAGGGCGGCTTCCTGGCAATTCAACCCTTTTCGTGTCCTCTTCCGTTAAAAAAGATTAGAAAAAAAGTGTGTGATTCATCAAAGAGGGTCTCGTCACGCGTAGCAATAAATCAATTTCACGATTGAGTGCCGATATGTTGATGCCGTGTCGACGGGTTTTACTACCTCGCTTTATTAATTCCCAATCCCATAAGACACTTTTTTCACCCTCTCCCATTTCTAAACAAATCGAGGTAAATTAATTGGGCACGGTTTTAATTCATCCAAATTCCGGATGATTGCCACAGCATCCGGGGATTTACGTCCGGGGGATACACTCGAATTAATGGATCGCCGAGGGAGTAAGACACAATTTTTTTGTTTCCTTTTTAGAGCGAAACGAAAATTGATAATCGCAATTTACACTAAATAATTGATTAAAATGGGAAAGGAATAGATTCGCGTCTTAATTTGATATTGGGAATAAGTGAAGTGAAACTTTTCTTGGATAGAGAAAGGACTTTTATTTTGAAGGGATGAAAAAATAGAAGAAGAGGTAAACATCTTTGCCAATCAATCAAGTTAATTCGGTCTATTTACTAAGATGCCGCGAAATTTCGAGTTCGTCAGCCATATGCGATCGATGTTTGAGGGAGAAACCCTTTTAACTTGGAATTTTTATAGAGATCGTTTTGGGGGTTCATAATCCGTTATTATAGTTGTGGCCACTCCTCAAACATTTTTACACACACATCTAAAGTATTTTTGTAACAACATAATTGAATTTTCTAAAATGGAGCATTAAATAAAAAGAATTTAAAATAGTAGGAAGATAATTTCTAAGATCTTTGAATTGCTGTTATTAGCAAATACTTCTCATTGAAATTTACTTTAATTCCAAACATTGTGTCTGAAATGCAAAGATAATTCGGAAATTTGCGTCCATCAATATTAATTTTATGCGCCATATTGCGTCCATCGATTCCATTAATCAATTTATGACCTATCAGCGAAGATATACCGCGAAATTATTGCCCCATAGATCCCATATGCCGTCTCTAAAATTTATGCAGGGCCCCAGACAACTTTTTACATCCCTTCATTACAATTGTCTACTTAATAATTGCCTTTCGTATTCACAAAGAATATAAAACACCCAACCGTAAAAAAAGGAACGTTCGCAAAGATAAATTAGTAGACGTACGCGCACGCTTTTCATCCCCTAAACGATCCACAAACTTTCTCCAAAATAAATTCAATATTGATTAATCAGTTAATTATGTATGATTTCTTTTTTTTTGTATTCTGAGGTCGGAAAATACAAAAAGGGGGATTATATTTAATTTAAAATACAAATTCCTTGCATCCCTTCGTAGGAAATTCTTTATTTCCTCAGGACGATCTTGATATGAGCAGGGCTTATATAATATACTTGTTTGTTTCATTAATAATTTTCATTAAAATATCCCACAAAGGATTTTCGTTTGTAATTTATGAAAATTTCAAATAGATTGGGGGGAGAGAGAAAGAGAGAGAGAGAGAGAGGAAAAAGCGGGTGAGGAAGAGAATGGAGAGGTTGGGACATTTTTACAAACAAGGTCCGCACGAGCGCTCCGTTTGTTTTATGGACGAAGTATTAAATTCATTTTTATGACGCGAAAACAGGAAAGAGCATTTATAAATTGAAAAACATAAGCCAAGGAAATATTTAAAGAATAGACGCACTGCTTTTAACAAGTGGTGAAGATTTTGTGAGGTAATTAAATTTTGTAATGTGCAAACTAAAACAACATAAAATTGTCTGGAATTATCAGTAAACTTTAAAATTCTATTACGTAGTAATTATACAAGAAATGTACCTAAAGGAATTAATAACTACAGGCAAATTTGTAAAATCTAGTTGTAAAAAAAATTAAATTAAAACACTAAGCTTTCCACTCTTGTATAAATGTTGCAAGTAATACAAGTATTCATTTTTAATGAAGTTTCGACTTCATGTTAATTAAAGTCTTTCGTTTTAAATTAAATTTCTTGTAATATACGCGAATTTCCGCGTGTTTGAAATACATACATATATTATGTGAATTTAGTAAAACTTCTTTATACAGGAAGCAGCCACCGATGACTATCACCATTAGAGAATTTCTTTCCGGCTTGTACAGCTGTAATACTCTTATCTGATGACAGTGAAATTCTGATGATTTTAGTAAGTTTAGATTTCATTAAAAAGACTTAAAAGTAATCTTTTTCATTATATGTAACTTAATGCAAATTTTGGGTTGAGTGATAAGATTTCTTTCCCAATGTTTGGAATCTCAGTAACGGCAAGATTAATTAATAAGATTTTGTATACCTTTTGGTGAAATTTGCATTTATGTTAATTATATAATTTTATCTTTTTGAAATGTTATACTGTATAGTTTATCGAAAACATTTATATTATTGCAATTTTTATTATTTTTTCAAAGTTTTTATTGTATTATTTAAATTTCTGTTAAAGTTATTGTTAATATTATTTAGAGAATACATAAAATGGTGTGATTTGTGATAAAATAAGTATTAATATTTAATTTTAGGTACTTGTTGAATTAAGTTTGACAATTAAATAACGACTTTTGTACTAAAGGAAATATGTATTACATAGAAAAGTAAGTTTAAACTAGAGATGGGTTAGAACGTAACAATCTGTAGTAGTTACTCTAAAATGTGACAGTCTTAAAGTAATAGATACTTTCTGTCTGTAACAACTTGGTACTATTGTCAAAGATTAAAAAACTTTCTTTTGTAACAGAAAGCACCTAATCAAGTTTCAGGCTACTACAGCTTTTATATACACTCATACTGTGTCGCAATCACATTTTCGTGTCACATCTATTTACTTTGTTAGTTGATCTTGTTTCAATTGAAAGAGTTTTAAACTCCGGCCTCTCACCCCGTACACTTTCAAATTCCTACTTTCAGTTTCCCTAATTTTAAATATAACTATAAGAAATTACGTATAATAGATTTACAATATATGTGTAATGTATATTTATGTAAATATATTAATATAAATTTGGTTATTTTATATTTGATGTTTACTCGCATAATTTAGAAAGAAACTAACAAACATAAATTTGATTTTAGATTTCGCTATTTCATTTTTGTTGATGGTAATTTATTTTTTGAACTGTCGACTAAATTTAACGCAAATATTTTGTATCAGGTTTTCCTTTAATGAATAATTTAAATATTACTTGAAACTCAACTTTCGAAGCAACAATTGTCAGTAATAATGTCCTAAGACCAATTTTGTATATTCTGTAATAACATCACAAGAGCACTTTTGTATATTCAAAAATACTTTTTCCGATTATTATGCGAAATTCATGTTGCCTAAAAATATCCCGAGCGCTTTGCGCGAAGGATATTTTTCTAATGGCAACATCTATTCAGCATAAAAAGAAGGAAAATATTAGAATATACAAAAGTGGTCGCGGGATATTTGTTTTGATTATATCACGAAAAATAAAAATTAGTTGACATTTGTCAACCTCAGTATATTGTATAAATTATGATATTTCTAGGGAAGAAATGTCAGATACAATTGATGTTGCTATTATTGCTATGATACTTGTCTATTTAAACATTATTAACATTATTTTGCTTTATAAGTGATTCTGTAAAAAAAACACTGGTATAAAATTTAGGCCAAATATGTATTTGAATTGTTTTGCATTTAACAGGGCGTACAGAAGTAATATTTGCAGTGCGGCCAACATATGTAAAAATGAACAAAAATTTAATTGTAAATTAATCAATTATTTAAATAAATACGGCCAAAGTAGAAACAATATCATATACAATTCATGCACAACGCATTTTAAGGGACACTTATGCCTTAAATTTTTTTCGTTATCTAATTTATTGTATAAAATATTATTAAGATCCATTACGCTACACGCTTATGTATCAAATCAACATTCGAATGATATTTCCCATTTTCCTCTATTATTACTAAAATATATTTATCATTATTTTTGTAATCATTAAATTTTAATTTTAAGGATAATCATTTTCTTACGTGTAATTAAATTTTTAACATTCAAATTACAGATAAAAAATTTTCAGTCCCAGTGGGATTCGAACCCACGTCACTCAATCTCTCATCGAGATCTATGACCGCTAAACCATGGAGCCGGCTCGCTTTACTACCGGAGAATGGTCCTTTTATCTGTAGGGGAGACCGGGGCTAAACTGCACACGGGCATATTTTCCCATTTTCAATTAATTAGTGCCCCGAGCTACATATAGCGTTGGCATTTTTTTTTTTAGTTAAATACGAATATCCACATAAAATTTAAAACAAACCTGTGTTTGTTAACAGCAAAAAAAAATATTTTTGTACTTTTTCTTGGCATGAAAGGATCCTGATCCGCGATTTTGATATTTTTAATGTATGTGTGCTTGAACATAGTATACTAAATATTTATTTT
>JAODAH020016282.1:0-17738 GCA_027574865.2 Coproporus ventriculus | reverse complement strand
GAGCGTGAAGAGGAATGCTTAACTAATGATTTATCTCGTAAATTAAATCAGTTGCGCCAAGAAAAATGTCGATTAGAGCAAACATTGGAACAAGAACAGGAGTGCCTTGTTAACAGACTGATGAGGAAAATTGAAAAACTGGAGGCGGAAACTTTAGCGAAACAAAGCAATCTTGAACAATTGCGAAGGGAAAAGGTAACTAACAAAACAAATAAAATTTATTTGCAAATTTTTTTTTGTTTTTTTTTTATAGGTTGAACTAGAAAACACCCTTGAACAGGAACAAGAGGCTTTAGTTAACAAATTATGGAAACGCATGGATAAATTAGAAGCGGAGAAACGCATGCTACAAATTAAACTTGATCAACCCGTATCAGATCCGACGAGTCCACGCGATTTAAATAATGGAGATACCGCAAGTAATTTGAGTGCCCACATTCAAACTTTACGTTCGGAAGTAGCAAGATTACGCCAAACGCTTGCCATAAGTCAACAGGAACACACGCAAAAAATGCAAAGGTACGTTCAAGAAGAAAGATGTATTCGAGAAGAAAATTTAAGATTGCAGAGGAAGCTGCAGTTGGAAGTCGAAAGGCGCGAGGCATTGTGCAGGCACTTGTCCGAAAGTGAGAGTTCTCTAGAAATGGAAGAAGAAAGGCATTACAATGAGCAAGTACTTGGTGTTAGACAACATACTGTTAGTCCTGTTCCGTATATTCCATCACCTAGCCAAAGTCGTCCACTTAGTCCAGGTTAGATTTTCTCTTTTTTATCACTAAAATTTTAGAATTAAATACAGAAAACTTTTCTTTTTAATTCAATTTTAAAGAAGAGAAACAAAATTATAATTATATTATAATCTCCAATTAAACTGTTAGTTAAATAACCTCCAAATTTGAACTCTCGGATTTTAATATGGTGATTTTGCTTTACTTGTAGCAATATATTAATAGGATGTTTGACTTATTAATTATGTGTTCACAGCTTTAGTGTCTGTGNTACTTTTCTCTCAGGATTGTCATTGCAAGCACCATCATCAAGAGATTCATTACTGGCTGCAGCAAGATGTCACAGTTGTGGTCAGTTACAACCACCCGTCTGTGTTCCATCTAACTTGCACACCGTAAGTTCAAATAGCCCTCCAGCGCCAGCACATCGGCGTACCAGTGAACGTTTCATAAAACCCGCAATTCCGGCACCCCAACCTGCTAGTCCTATGGATACTTCAGTAAATAAGGAGTGAACTATAACGTTCCCCACGAATTAGGTCTTTAATAATAACATCGTTTATCCTCTTTATATCTTATAGTTTCAAAATAATACATAAAAATATATTTTACGAAATATGATGAACTATATTTATATCATGTATAAAAAAAATGGAGGAATAATTACAATAGATTTTTTTAATAATTTTTTTTAAATGTTAGCGATTTCTTTCCCTGTTAGAATTTTTGATTGATGATTATATTCTAAAATTTTGATGTTAGGGAGTTTAAAAAGCAGCTATTATAGTATCTATTTAAAATGTTAAGCAAACAATAATAAAAAATTAAAGAAAACTATTTTGCTTATCATGTACTTAATTTTAAACTATGGATGTTAAAATCTATCTGTGTATATTTACAGAAAAGGGAAAGAGCTTAAATTAATTCCTATCAAAATCCCATTTTTGAAATATTTCAGCTCAAATTTAAAGTGATTTCTAATTAATGTTGTTAGTATATTGAAGTGAGAATGATTAATAATGATGTAGATTTCAAATTGACAATGTAATTGTCTGTTTCTTTTTTTTTTCTAATTCTTTATAAACTTGCGCTCACTTTTGTTTGCACTTTATTTTAGTTTGTAGATGTTATAAATTGTAATTTGCTTCATTCCAAGAACACTTTTTTTTTAAAATTACTATACTCATCACAATTTATTGCTTCTATTCATTAAAATTGTATTTTTAACGTCTTGTTATTTTTGTAATTGTTTTAGTTATTAAGTGCTTTGTTATGTTAAAAAAAAATTAAATTCTCAAGCACCTCACTGTGTCAAAATTGAAAGTGATATTAGTTGTAAACTTTAGGGAGGGTTCTTTAATGCTTCTGTTAATGTTTTCACACCGAAATGTATACATACAATTTTTTTACTATAATTGCTTTTACAGAACTAAAATAAAAAATATACTTTATTTATAATGTTTAAAAAAAAAAAACGACTTATTCTCTTGAAGTTAATGCGATAAATTATTTTCATTAACCTCAATTTAAGTCGTCGATTATTTAGAATTTACCTGAAAATAAAAACAAAATAAATGATAAACACTCTTGTTTTTCTTTTAATTTTTTATTGTAAATGATGTAATAATTAATAACATCTTAATGTGTTTTTGCAGCTAACCTCTTATCTCTTTCTTCTGCGATGCTAAGTTTAACACCTTTGCCGCGTGGTAAAGACACGAAAGCCTTTGCACCTTTACCAATGATAAATACGTTGTTTAACCTGTAATAATAATAAAAAAATATTAATGCACCAAAAATATAAATAAAAATTAAGAAATTGAGTTATAAATTGCATTGACAATGTGAAAAAAGGCAGAGATGCTACTGAAAATGTGCATCATTCATAAATTCTATGCCACACAATACTAGTGCAAGTATTCAAAAAAAGCTCAGAAAACGTATGCATAATTAAATCAGAAGATAAAATGTGTATATTGCTTGGGTAATACTGTTTTAACCATAAAGATTAATCAGTGACCATGGCAATATATTTCTATAGGCTTACTGTTTGACTACAGATAGCAAAAAAATTTAACTCACTGTAGCTTCGAAGAGCCAAAAATAATAAATTTAAAAAAATCTTATTTACCTAGTGGCGAATGTATGTCCTTGGGCATCCTTGATGTGTACAATGTCGAAAGATCCAGGATGACGTTCTCTGTTTACAACAGTACCTACACGTCCCAAGTTACGACCTCCAGTAATCATACATAAATTACCCGAATCAAATTTAATAAAGTCCAAGATTTTGGAGGTGCCAATTTCCCATTGAATTGTATCATTTACTTTGATGTTTGGGTCGGGGTAGCGGATTGTACGTCCATCGTGTGTCACCAAGAAAGGAATACCTTTCGGTCCAGTTTGTACCCTTTTCACTTTACACAATTTGTACTGAAATAAAATTTAAAAAAAAAATTAATTTCGGTTTTTACATAATAAATAAAAAAATAACTAGAAATGATTAAAGATCAGTATTTTAAAAAATTGTCTAATAATCACTATTAATTCATAGGCCCAGACATATTATCATCACAAAAACTTGTTTCTATTGAAAAATTAACTAACGCATGTAGAAATAATAAAATTACATGCAACATTTAATTTCAACATAATCTCACTTTATAATACTCAACTTACTTTCGCTTCTTCAGCAGTAATACGGTGAATAGTGAAACGTCCTTTGACATCATAAATTAAACGGAAAAATTCTCCAGTTTTTTCAATAGTTACAACATCTGAAAATAACAATTACATTAAATTTTTTATTTAACGAGTATTGCACTAACCAAATGACATTTTTTTTAAGAATAAACTTTTATTTAAATATTTTAAATTGTATCCAGTTTGGGTAATACTGAATTATTCATTTTAAGAGTATCCAGTGACCTTTAAACTGGAATTATCAATTTTGGCCACATTTTGACTGCAATAAATTATTAAAAAAGAAATTATTGCAGCTTCGATAGGGCCTAAAAACATCCACTTTATATATTTTTGTTTCATTTTTCTAAAAATAATGAATGATACTATCTCAAAAATTAAACTCTAAAGCAAAATGCAATTTCTACACTCAAAATCGGATGTCTTATGCTTTCTAAAGGCAACAAAATCAAAATACAAATCATTATCACTCTCCGTAAAATTACATTTTAAATCTTGGTGAGTTACTTACCCATAAATCCAGCTGGGTAATTAGGATCCGTCCTAACTTTACCGTCAACTTTGATTAATCTTTGCATAACAATTTTGGTCACTTCACAATTTGTCAAAGCATACTTCAAACGATTACGGAGAAAAATAACTAAAGGAAGTGATTCCCTTAGTTTGTGGGGTCCAGTAGATGGACGAGGTGCAAAAACACCCCCCAACTTATCCAACATCCATGCTTTAGGTGCATTTAAACGCTTCAAATGTTTCTTTGGGCCTCGGGCCTAAAACAATCATAACCATCAAACATTAAAATTTAAATTACAATTTTAATTTACAAACCTTATAATATAAAAGAAATAAACTGTGAAAGTGTTTGCAATGTTTATATTGGGGTTATAACATGTCACTTCAATTTTCATTTTAAATAAAATTACTGGGAATTTAAAAGAAATATGACTTTAATTAAATTTGTGGGATTCGTAAAATTTAACTTCTTTCGAAATTTTATTGGGATGGGTTTTAGGTTGATGGATGATTAAAGAAATTTTAAGAGTAAATTCGAGCAACTTACCATCTTGGGTTTTTAACAGGAAGAGAGAATATTGTGGCGTTACTGATTCGTTGTAAGTTCGGAACTCTACCTTACCGGCCGAATTTAGCGGGAAAATTAAAAAAAATTATTCTAATGAATTTTAAAATTTTTTTATTATTTGTAAATTACTTTTTTGATGTTTTATCCGAGATCACGTAATTATTTAAATTAGAAATGATTATTAATAGGTTTTCGTTTAGTTTTGTGGAAGGATAGGAGGAAAAACGCACAATTGGAGTCGCTCCAGTTTTCAAATATTTATAAATAACTTGCGTGGAGGTTTTAATCTCCACTTCTAATCATGTTTTCGTCATAGATGTAATGAATGTAGTTATATTTCGATAAGTGATCAGTGGTTGGTGAAGTGATGGAACCCTGGCCGGGGGACAAACTTGCACTTGGCAATTTCGAAAACAACATCTTGGTCACCCATGACCTGCAGGATTGTTTGGATGAGAGTTTGGATTTCAATTCTTTCAATAAAGTGTACGAACAGTTGCCAGTCATCAATTACAGCAGGTATTCGGAGGAAAAGGATAGACCAGAAAATTCAAGTTATATCGGGAAATTTAATGGTTTAGATGAAAATGCTGGGTGAGGCTCTCAATTACATAAATTCCCTTCGCATTCTAATTTTAGAAAAAAACGCCATAAATTAAGAATCAGCTGTTACTACCGTTTTGGTTTGCAACTTGAATAAATTTTATCAACAAATTCAATCTCAATTTAACTTAATTAAATCTAATTACTTCAAATGTAAAAGATCAGGGACCAAACAAACAATTTTTATACTTAACATCAAAATTACATTTTAATTATTTATCTAAAATAATTATTTATAAATCGCGCCCAAACTTTTTAGCGGGAAAATATAATTTTTAAAAAAATTCCTTACAGAATCATACTAATAATATAAAAATTTTACATTTATGAGTGTTTTTTTTTTAATATAGAATGATTTATTAATATAAATATTCATGTAGGAACAGTCAAGTTTGCATATCTTTCAATTTTAAATATATACAAAATTTATTTATATAACAAATCTTTGGAATTTACAACAAATAAATTAAATGTACTTTTTGTATTTGCAATAGTAACAGACAGGGAAATGAAATATTCTTTGCATTTTTCATTTACAGGTAGAAAAATGCCGCGAAACAATTTAAAATCGTTAAGAAGCAGGGGGCTTCTTGTTATTGGTTCGAAGTAAAATTGAAGAACTATTTATATAATAATACTTGTAAATACAAATAATATGATGGTATCACTTGTAATTTTTCTTTTGATATTAAATTTAACCTTTTCTGTAAATATAAGGAATTAATTTTAATTTGAGGTTAGAACTTTTTTTAACTTAATTATTAATTTTTAGTGAGTTATTTATTCATGTTACATCCCGTTTTAGGTACATACATCATACAATATCTCCAAATGAGATTTATATGCACATTAATCCTGGATCGTCAGGTGAAATGCCTGAAGAACCATCGCATGCAACGATCACAATACATAGCACAAATCCGGAAACGAAAGAAACAATCGTAAACAGATTCCATTGTGAATATGATGGATGTTTAAGAACGTATAGCACCGTCGGAAATTTAAGGACACACATGAAAACTCACAAAGGTAAAAAAAAAAATTTAAAAAAACTTTGTGTTCATAAAATTTCATGTTGCAAAAACTAACAGTTCTTATCGTGCTTTCAAGCAGCTTAAAAGGTGGAAGTAAGAATCATTTCCTTATTGAAATCGATTAAAATATTTTTGTATTTATTTTAATTTTTTAGGCGAATACCGATTTAAATGTACAGAACCAAGTTGCGGGAAAGCATTTCTTACATCGTACAGCCTTAAAATACACGTACGTGTTCATACTAAAGTGAAACCGTTTGAATGTACACATAACGGTTGCGAAAAAGCTTTTAATACACTTTATAGATTAAGGGCACATGAACGTCTGCATAACGGTAAAACTTTTAATTGTGAATCGGACGGATGCATGAAATTTTTTACAACACTCAGTGATCTCAAAAAACATATCAGGACACATACTAGGGAAAGACCTTATAAGTAAGATGTAAAACAAAAATTTAATTTACTTATTAAAAATTGTATGTTTTAGGTGTAATGAAGAAGGTTGCGGGAAGGCTTTTACCGCAAGTCATCATTTAAAAACGCATTTACGAACTCATAGTGGAGAAAAACCGTACGCTTGTGTTGAAACTGATTGTACTAAAGCTTTTACAACCCCGCATAGTTTAAAATCGCATGCAAAAACTCATCATAAAGGTGAAAAAGAAGAAACTAAAAGTAAAGGAGATAATGAAACGCAAGAAAATATTAAAACGGAAATCGATGAAAACGGAATGCAACAATTAACGGATTCTAGAGATGAGATTAGTTGGAATGATATTAACACTTTACAGAACGAAAGTTGTAAGTAATAAATTAAATTAAATCGGTTTAATTTATTTAATTTGTCAATATTAATTTTTTTTAGGTTATGCAGAAAATGGTTCTTACAATGTCAGTTATGAAAATTCATCTTTATCTTCGACGAATCAAATTTATAATGCAGAAGGAAGTTTAAATAATAATTTTGAAAATAAAATAAATTTTAATGAAAAATTTGTGTCGGCTATCGAAGGAGATCTTTCCGCTTGTTTTGAAATAGCGAACGGATTAAAAAATTACGCGACTGTAAATACAGCTGAACCAGTCCCTACACAATTATCTTATAATATTGGTACTGAAAGTGTTGAAAATGGAAAGGACGGGGAAACTTTAAATGGAACTCAAATGGAATTAGAAGAAAATTCAATAATCACAGAAATCGAACGAGCGGGAATTGATTTGTACGATGTAAAAACAGGGAATAATTTTGATATGGATATATTTGATAATAATATTAAAAGTCCTAATTTTCGAATATTAAACGTGCAGGAAATACCACAAAATAAACAAATGTACATGTCGGAAGCTTTAGAAATGTCTTTGGCATGTGAAGATGAATCACCTTCGACTTGGGTGGATTCTATGAATTTATTAAATGCGGATCCCGTTGGTGTTTATGAATTAAATGAAACACCTGTCGTTATTCCGACTACGGTTCAATCATATATTAATTTAGAACCGCCTCGAAGAACAAGCTCAAGCAATCAAGATATAAATTTATTAAAAAATTTGACAGCCGAAGCGGATATTTGTAAATGTATCGATTGTAAGTGTAATCCTTATAATAATTGTCACGGATGTAATCAAAATGCGGAAATTAGTTCTTTAGATGAAGGAAGTAAGAACGGTTGTTGTGGGAATAAATCGGCTTGTTGCGATAAAAAAGATGACGGGATTACTCCTGCAAATGTTAAAACTCATGGAAATGAATGCGTTGAAAAAGGTGATGATTGTTGCGTGGTTGTTTGTTTAAAATCGTTAGAACAATTAAAACAGATTTTATCTAAAACGAAAGGTTGCGGTAGCTTTCAATCTCTTAGTATCGGCTGTGTGAACAATGAAATTTGTTCCTCGATCAAAAAATAACGCTTAAAAAATTTTTTTTTTATTTTGATTCCCGTTTAAATAAAAAAAAACTAATTTACAGTATTCATGTGCAATAAGAGATGCTCCTTTTAGCCTTATCAATTTGTTGTTGTTGTTTTTTTTTTTAATTGTTAAACGATATTTTATAATTTATGATGAAATAATAGACTGCAGTGTGATATTTAACGAATGCTTTGTAGAATTTTATTCTAAAGCAAATTATTATTTTTTTATATGCTAGAATTTAATGATTTTTCTATGCTTTTCTAATAAATTTGTAATTTGTGTGATAATATTAATACGAAAATGTGGCCATTTGCTATTAATTATTTTGTATTTAACAGTTACCAACTGTGTAACTGAAAAAATAAGAAGTTTTATAACCTAAAAGTGTAAATAGTGAAATTTTGATTTTTAGGAAATCAAATTTTATTATCTGTGTAAGTTTTATATTTGAATATTTCTAAAATAATTTTTTGAACGATTTTCTTTAATTTACACTGTTGGTTACTGTAATTTGTCTTTCAATTTAATTTGTTTTGTTATTTTTAATATTTAATTTAAAAGCTCAATTATTACATAAAAATGATGTACTGTAATTTCTCCTAGTCATTATGCCAATTTACTTACAATATTGTTACGTAATTTTGTTTAATTTTTTAGTTTATCTGGCCCTATTATATACATACAAAACTTGTACACGTTTTTGATTCATTTTTCCCGATTTATTCGTTGAAATATATGGAAACAGATAAAAAAAATCATCTTACATGTCTTTAAAAGTTTTAATTTAATTTTGGAATAATTTAACAGATAAATTAATTTTTATTGACAAGATTTGAATGTATTACCAACTGCACCACACACCACTATATTAAAGAGTAAATTGATAATGCGTTAATGAATTGGTGCGGATACATTCTGAATGTTCGAGTATATTTCCACAACAAGACCAATGTCGTCTTCCTGGATGACCTTCGTGTCCGTGTCCACAACCTTTATAACCTCCAGGCATTTTTCCACCACATCGACAAATTGCTTCTTTATTTCCATTACTTGAACAAAAACTGCAACAATGGAATGTACCGTGGTGTGGCCGTAAACTTCGTACTAAAATTGTAAACGGACTTTCCTGCAACAAACAAATTTCTTTTTTTTCTAAATTTTCATCAATCAATTTTTGAAAAACGAATTAATTTACCTTTATAGGTTGGTTTTTGATGAACACAGATAACGATAGTTTCCCTGCTACGTCAGGGATGAAATAAATTCTGTATGTACCATCTCTACGATCTTCTACGTTAACTTGTAAATTTCTGGATACACCGGCATCTCTATGTTTTAAAACGGCAGTTACATTTTCTCCACCTCTTTGTAACGGAGTATTAGTTCGATCTCTTGTTTCTAAAATTATTTCTGCATGATGTCCAATTCTTAAATTTTCTAAACCTTAAAAAAAAAGAAATTTTCGATACAAACCGAAATTTAAAAAAAAATCTAGAAAAGTGAGGTTAAATTTGTAAATAAATGTTACGAGTTTAAAATATGTAAAAGGGGAATGAAGGAATGTGTTGCAAATATAATTAACATCCCTTCCATCTTGTCATTTTTCTTTAAATAGCTAAGAATTTTCAAGACATCGGGTGTCGCCGTTTTGTTCCCTACCAGTTTAAATATTTATCGGTAGAAAATGTTTAGACTTTGATTTCCGACGGCTGCACTCACTGTTTTATTTTAAACTAAACGTTTTACGTGGGGTGTTTTCTCGCATTTCCAACTCATGTTTAATGATCTTATACCGGATATGTCACCCCTAATCTCCATTTTACGGCGACGGGTATTAACTTTTTACATAATTGGTGTTAGTTACATTTCTAATTTTTGTATCATTTCATCTATTTTTAAATAATTAAATTTTCAATCGTTCTATCTTTTTCCCACTCATTGTATGGCAAAAATTGATAAATTAAATAAATAAAAAGGACGAAATTTTTAATATTCTATTATTCCATCTCTTTTGAATTAATGAAATCCCCAATCATTCTATCATCCTCCCCATTCATATCGCAAAAATTATGAAATATTTAAATATTTTTTTCAAAATACATAAAAACGAAGAAATTTCTAATTTTCTATCATTTCATCTTTTTCTAATGTATACAATTTCCTATCGTTACATCTCACTTCTACTACTACTTCTGAGATTTATATACAATTGTATCAAGTTTCCTTATGAATTGAACAGAAAATTGTCTAAAACTTTAAAATGTGTTTAAATTTCTTGGATAAAATTAGTAGAGAAAATTGTCTATTTGGAAGAAAAGCTTGATAGGATATTGATACAATATTAATAGGATATTTATGCGATATTGATAGTACATTGAAGATGTTGATATCCTTAAAGTTTTTTTTTCTTATTACCTTTAGTATATAAAACACAATTCTTAATAAAAATCGTTTGCGTAGTTATCACCCCATACAACGGACAACAAAATTCCTTATTATCAGCTAATTCCTCAGGTAAAAATTGTAAACTTTCTGAAACTTTCAAATCCTTCAAACCATCCAATTTATAACATTTCTCCAATTTATTCATAATAGGCTTCACGAAACTTAAAACTTCAACATCACTCCCATCCCTTAATAATTCATCAGCAAAACTAACAGCATCTTTAGCATCTCTCAATTTTTTCTTTAATTCTTCCTTATGAAAATCTGCCATTATTAATTTATCATTTCTAGCCTTTTTTAATTCTTCATAAAGATCCTTCTGATGTTTTTCAACAGCTTTTATATAATTGTCAGTGAATTTTTCGATTTGTTCTTGTATTTGATTGCAATGCGTTTCAATTTTTTTAGAGGTTATGTCTAAATGTGCCGCGATTGCTGATGAACGGTCCGCCATTGATTTGGCACGATCTACTGCTATTCGAATATTTGTTGTATGTGATTTTGCTGCTTTACTAATATTTTCGATGGAATGATTTCTGTGTTCGGAAGATAAACAATCTCTGCAAACCACCTGAAACACATTAAATTTTATTTTGGTAACTCTTTGATCTAGTTAATTAAGGATTTTAATTATGTAAATATTAAGATTGAGGTTATGATGGGTAAAAATGGTTTTTTAATTAAAATCAATTTTTTCTTATTTGATCTCATTGTAACCATTATTATATCTCACTTCCACTCATTATAATTCAAAAAAGTGATGATCCTTGCAGTAATTCCCATATTAATGAGTTTTTGACTTTTTAATTTGTTTTTTACAGTTTCTCGATCAAATATGATGGAAGTAGATCAAATTTCGTACATATTTGGATCGTTTACAAGAAGGAGGCAAAGTCAATAATTAACTTCAGTTAAAAGAAGATCAAACGAACCATCAAAAATCTCACACGATAGATCCAAATGGACACCTCACACAATTAAAAAATTTGAATCATCATCTTCAAGGATTAAAAGTGTCGGTGATGTTACTAAAAATGAAAGTAAATATAAATGTCCGCATTGCCAGAAACATTTCATCGAACAGAAGGTTCTGCCACGTCTATATGTTTTGCAAGACATATTTAGAGGTTTTAGAAAACAATGTGGTTATGTGGAATTTAAATAACAGATCTGATGGTGAGTTTATTAATTTAAATATTTCTTAGTGTTTTTTAATAAGAATCAAAGAAATTAAAATTTTTTTTTATTCGATCTCTTTCTAACGCATATTATTTTGTATCATTACATCTCACTTCTACGCATTATTATTAGAAAAAATGATGATGCGGTAATTGATTTTTATTAAAATGAATTGAAATATAATTTGGATCAAGATTGGCTATGAAAATTATTTTTTTCCCGCCTGAAGTCACCAGGAGAATAAAAGAAATCTGCTGTAAAATAAATTGAAGTTGGCGCTGAAATAAGATTTTTGTGTGCTGTTGGTAGCATAACTTCTCACTTCTATTATTATTTGTGAGATTTAAATAAAAAAAAAACAGAAATTTTTATTTTCAATCAATCTCTTATTCAATCTCTTTCCAACACCTAACATTACATCTCACTTCCACTCAAAAAATCAATTTTTTATACAAACCTGAAGCCAAACATTTTAAATCTTATTATTATGGGAATAAGAATATATGTATAAAGAAACCTTATAAAAGTAAAGGATAGAAAGATTATTTTATATTTTACTTATTTAATCTCCAGCGAATCTTATGGAATCCACTCCACAATTTTTTTTAATTTACAAAAATTGCACTGATTGAAATTAATCATCTCAATTGTACATTTTTTCCACATGTGCAACACAATCACATTTTTTTTTCCTATAAAATCTCCGTTATCTCAATTAAAAAAAAATCGATGATAAAATTCCTTAAAAAAAATCATCAATTGAAATTACAACAATAATTCATTAAATAATATAATAACAGGAATTCCATTTTTTATGCAACCAACAGTACAGGGTAAAAAAAAATTCATAGCCAATTTGATCCGATTTATATTTCAATAAAAATAAAAATTATCGCAGGGATCGTATATCACTTTTTCGAATAACAATGAGTAGAAGTGAGATGTAACGATGGTAGATTGTATGTGTTAGAAAGAGATTGAATATGAGAAAATTTGAAATTTCTTCGATTTTATTTTGTGTTTCTTATTTATCCTATTTGAAAGATAAATAAAAAAGTTTTCATTCGTTTTGATCTTGAACATGTGTGATGTATCAAGTAGTAAATATTTGTAAACGTTGAACAATGTCTGCGGTTCATTTAAAAATGAAATTCTTGAAGTAGATGAGACAATGTCAAGTATTTTTAAATATTTGAACTTCTCGTTCATTTACACGCGAATAAAAAATAAATTAACAACAAAATAAATGTTGGTGATAAGGAAGGAAAGTACTTTTCTTCAGTTTTTAATTTTTTTGGTTTATAATGAGTGGAAGGAAGATGGAATGAATGAGAATTTAATTACTATGAAAGAGATGGAACGATGCAAAAATCGAGAATCTTAGATTTCTCATTAAAAATCATTTTATGAAATTGACATCATATTAGCCTTGTAAAAAGTAAAATCATTTAACCTGTAAAAATTGAGTGACAAAATAATCCACTCCGAAAAAACGAATTAATTTTTTAAATCATGGTTATGAAAAAAAAGAGAAAGAAGAAAAAATAAAATGAGAAAAAAGAATTGCCGCGTGTTTAATAACCGTCCCTAACACAAACACAAACGTGCTACACATGTTCCGCATCATATTAAGCACGCATCAAGTTTAATTTTAGAATAAAACGGCTGCACTAAATCATCTCGTTATTAATTCAATTGAAAGCGCAAAGAAAAAGGATTAAGGTGAGTTGAAATCTATTTCTTATTCATTGGTTAAGTTAAAATATTTTGAAACAAATACCAACCTGACAACAAGACGAGCAAAAAATTGACAGCTCCCTTTCGGGATGATGAGAACACATCACCTGCCTCCTAACCTTTTTGATCCCTTTATTCCTCGCCTCATCCAACGTTAATATTTCATGAAAATTTTTAACTTTCTGTCTTTTATGAATCTCGTTGCATTTCTGGCATAAATTAACGGAACATTCCGTGCATCTAAAATTCGCCTAGAATCATAGAATAAAAAAAAATGAAAAGAAATAATTTTTATTTGTTGGTATTGCTTACAGTTACATCTGTTGGACATAAATCACATAAGAGTTTTGTTGTATGAGCATTTAAAGTGGCTAATACCATTCTATGTTGGATTAAATAATTAGGGGGGAGGGATGAGATTCCTTCAGTTGGCAATTCTGATTTTGAATTGCATATTGGGCATGTTATGGTTTTGATTGAATGCGACCAATCACTTTCTGAATTTCCTAATTTTTCACTGATGTATCCTGATCCTCCAGAACCATTTCCAGAACCTGAACTAACTAAACAAATAAAAAAAGAAATTTTTTGATTTTTATCATATGATTCATTGGAATGAGATGGAATGATATCAATAGGATATTTTGTATATTTTATTTAATATGCCTAATTTAAATTAGAATTATTTACGAAGATCGAAGAAATTTCAGTCAATCTCTTATTCGACCTCTTTCTAACACATGCAATCTACCATCGCTACATCTCACTTCCACTTATTGACATCAGAAAAACAACTGGTGATGCATGCGGTAATTGATTTTTATTTATATAAATTGATATATAAATCGGATCATGATTGTCTATGAAAATTATTTAAATTGACCAACTCACCATCAGATCCGTTATTTACATTCCACATAACCTCATTGTTTTCTAAAACCTCCAAACATTTCTTGCAAAACGTGTGAAGACATGGTAAAACCTTCGGTTCTATGAAATGTTTCTGGCAATGTGGACATTTATATTTATTTTCATTTTCAGTAACGTCACAGACACTTTTAATCCTTGGAAATGATGATTCAAATTTTTTAATTGCGTGAGGTGTCGATTTGGATCTATCGTGTGAGATTTTTGATGGTTCGTTTGATCTTCTTTTAACTGAAGTTAATTCTTGACTTTGCCTTCTTCTTCTAAACGATCCGAATATGTACGAAATTTGATCTACTTCCATCATATTTGATCGAGAAACTGTAAAAAAAAAAACAAATTAAAAAGTCAAAAAATCATTAACACGGAAATTACTCTATGGATCATCACATTTTTGTATGATAATAAGTGGAAGTGAGATGTAATGATGGTAAATTGTATGCATTAGAAAGAGATCGAATAAGAGAAAATTTGAAATTTCTTTGGTATGCGGTACTTGATTTTTATTTAAATGAATTAAAATATAAGTTGGATCCAGATTGGCTATGAAAATTATTTTTTTCCCTTTTGAAGTCACCAGTAAAGTAAATTAAAGTTGGCGCTGAAATAAGAGTTTTGTGTGCTTTTACTATTATTTCTGAGATTTAAATAGAAATTTTCGAAACTCGCCGGAATTGGATTTTTTATCTTGGACCTGTAAAAAGTGTCCATCTGATAAAAAAATAAAAATAGAAATGCAGTTTAAGTTGGTAATACATTCATTACCTTATTAAACAGTTTGAAATTATTTTCTTTTGCTTCAATTAGTAACGTCCAATTAAATTCCAACTGGTTGCATTGCAATAATCTTGAAGATTTTATTAATAAATTATGCTGGCGTGAAATGAACCGTTAAAAAAATATTCTTGACAACATTCCTGTCGTATTTCCACGGCAATTTTTCTGCGTGCAACGCCTTCTTCAAAATAATTAAAATATATACAGAAAGAGCAAAACAACTTTTAATCATATAGGTGGCTTTGAAAAAAGGAATCATCAAAATGGCGGATGATAAAATTCCCGTTGCGCATAATTTTAATATTCGATTGCATTATTTCCGGTAATAATTTTCATAAATAAATCCATGGATTTATCATCTTTATTGTTGTTTATTATAAATTTAAAACAAAAATCATTTCGTAAGTATTTCTTTTTATATATAATTCATTCAGTACGTGATTTATAGATATTATTAGACAATACAAAATTCTGATAAAATTCTTATCGTACATTTTCTATTAAAAAAATTAAATTTATAAAATTAGACACTCTTATCAATTGTTTTACACAATTTAATAATTAAACATCCAAAATTTAATCAAAAAAAAAGATTAAATCAAAATCACAATGAAATAATCAACTTAAGGAATTTTGCATTGTCATTTTTAAAAACATTTTAAAATCTATTTAATAATTAGTTGTTCTGACAGAATTTCAATAATTTTTTTTTTGCTTGTAATTTGTTACTATAATCCAACTTCATATAAATGTCATGAAATTAAAACGTAAAACATGGCCTACTCAGTTTCTTTAAGTTAATTATTTATTTAATGTTGGAAGAATGGAGAGAAATTTAAGCGCGAAATTGAAAAAAATCGAAAAACGAAATAATTTTGTAACGGTTGTTTGTTTGTTCTAAAAATATTTTGTATCTATCTGTAGGTGATCCAGGATTTCTGAATGTATCCGAATTGGGTCAAGTTCGGTATAAAAAGATGAATACATGCCACTAAATCTTATTTCTAAATTTAAAAAATTAAATTTCTTTAGTCTTTTTGATGATTTTTAACGTTTTCTTACAATTTTTTTTATACATTTAAGGTTTTCAATTGATTTTTGACATCATCAATTGTCAAAAATCGAATTGTTTGAAAACGTAAAAATTGTTAGAGAAAATGGTCGAGAATTGATAGGAAATAACAAAAATTGATTGAATTGATTGGAAATCGCCCTATAATGTAACGCATCGATTCTGTTCTGTTGATATCATACTGTCTCTTTCCAATTAATCAAACCAATCATTTCATCTTGCTCCCACTCATTATAATCGGAAAATTGAATGAAATCATCTGTAGAAATTTCAAACGTTCTATTATTCAATCTTTCTAACACATATGATTCAGCATCGTTATGCCTCACTTCCGCTCATTGCTTGTTTGTTTGTCCTTTATGAATTACTACACCATTCATCCGATCGCTATGAAACTTGGGGAAGTTGTTGAGTATATTCCCGCGAAGGTTTCTGGCATAGTACATCTATCCTACGATAGGTGGCGCATATGTATACACAAACTACCTTACCAGTCAAGGTTAAACTAAAATTTTCAAGGTCATACCAAGGTTTCAAGGTCAAATAAAGTTTTTTTAAGGTCAAACCAAAGCTTTAAGATCGAAAATTGTTGAAAATCGTTGACAATTTTTTGACTTTTCCGACTTGACTTGAAATTCTTAATTTTTCCAACTTCTTTTGAAATCGCAGCAACGCACGACGGGTCAGCTAGTGTGTTATAAAATAAAATTTGTAGCTATCTAGATGATTATTACAAAAAATTTATTAAAAATCGGTTTTTTCGATCTTTCTTTTTTTAATTAGATGGACACTTTCTACGGGTCCCTGGCAAGCGGAAGGTCGTGAGTTCGAGACTCGCCGGGATTGGATTTTTTATCTTTACTTTAATCCGAAAATTTCTATTTAAATCTCAGAAATAATAGTAGAAGTGAAAAGTTATGCAACCTAAAGCACACAAAACTCTTATTTCAGCGCCAACTTAAATTTATTTTACTGGTGATTTCATGGGGGAAAAAAATTTCATAGCCAATTTCGATCCAATTTATATAAATAAAAATCAATAATTGCTTGGATGATTGATTTGATTCTTCACATTTTCGAATAACAATCAGTGGAAGTGAGATGTAACGATAGGGGATTACATGCGTTAGAAAGAGATTGAATAATAGAATTTTTGAAATTTAATTTTTTTATATAAAAATTGCATTTTTCTTTAAAATTTCTTAATTAAAATTTTTACTTACAAATTTTATGATTCACTATAAAACGATTTTTTTTTTATTATAAATTATAAAATCACTAGGAATTATGAGCCCCCGTCACTCGTTACGAAAATAATCCGACGCCAAGCGTCCTAACACGGCGTCATTCGCAGACGTACTGAGGTGGCTGAGGTTGAGATCATCCCACCTTACGTTGAACGGTTTTGAGGTTCAGGAGAGAACTTGTAAAACCAAACCCATCACTCAACATATTAATTGTTACCCAACTACATTTTCATTCCTTTTTGCACTTCCGTTATTTAATATAAATGAAAGGAATTCTCGTTGCGTTCCTAT
>JAODAH020016260.1:0-26177 GCA_027574865.2 Coproporus ventriculus | reverse complement strand
ATTATTTGTTAACTATATATATATATATATATATATATATATATATATATATATATATATATATATATATATATATACATTTTTCCAATCTAAATCACAGTTTTCAATTACACTTCATAGTTTTTGCACTCATTTATTTAAATTATAAAATCTCTACATACCATTTACCTCATAAAAAAAAACGAATTGCTAATCTTGAATTAATTGAATTTTTTTTTAGATACATCCACTTAACAAACAAATTGAATTGCATGAAAACACAAATAATAATCGAAAACAGATGACAGGGATAATTAAAACCGAGTTAAGATAAACATTTGCAAATAACAGGCCTTGCGGTTTTGATATTGATAAGCGAATTTTATGTTTACATTAAACAATTTGCAATACGATATTTAAATGTAAATTTTTTCTATTTTGTCTATCAGTGGTTTGTGTGAATTCAATCAGTGCTGCAGTATCCCTAGAGACACTTGTATCGTGGAATAGTAAATTTCAGCACGTGCTGAAGCGATAACGGATATTTCGCGCGCGCGTTCTCGCTGATTTCGCTGACCACGGAAATTCGATAATAAAAGGATATTGGATGGGAGAATGGAAAGGCTTAGTATTATGTTGAGGTGATGCGAAAAGTGGGCGGAGATGACATTAATAAAATTTTAAATGCCGCAAGGGAAAACTAGTCAATGTTCTAATAAAACTACTTCTGCTACTTAATTTCTTCGAGAAAATATAATCATAATATTTTTACTTTTTTTCAAACATTCATATATACTATCACCACATTCCTCTGTTTCTTGGTCGCTCAAGTCTATAAACATATGAGGCACTTCAAATTTTATTTTTTTACTGCGATTTACCTCTTTAGATATTTATGCTTTACTAAATATAAAAGTATCTTTCAAAGATATCTCTATCGACTGATCATTTATAAATTTTAACAGTACTTTTGATTTTCAATCATAAAAAAATCTTGTTTGTAAAATAAATTGATTTTTTATGATTTATGTAGAAATATAATTGCGAATAAAATAATTTTAATTCAATTAATTTCTAAAAAAAAATCAAGTAAAAGTAATATTATATTATGGTATAAATATTGCACAATAAGGACACCAGATTTTTTTCTAGTCTGTCCTAAAAATTAGACACATGAATTTCGATCAACGGTGTGCTATCAAGTTTTGTTTAGGACTTGGGTGCAACGGAAACTTTTGCAAAATATCAACAGGCATACATGTTTTGTCAACAGTTCAAGTTTTTGGTGGTTTAAGGCATATTCAGAAAGAAAAGAGTCGATTGAAGATGAACCCCGCAGCCTAAGGCATTCATTTTCAAGAACTTATAATAATACAGAACTCACGAATTTGTGCATTCAAATCTTCTATTGATGGTTAAAATGAGAGGAAAAGAGTTGAATTTGACTCACACACTCACAGTTCATCAGAGATTGGTTAATGAATTGATAATGAGAAAAATCAAGGCAAAAATGTTCCCAAACCTTTCGCTGATCCAGAAGGTCATCAAGAAGGAAAGGTTCTTGGACTTTTAGAATCGATTGAAAATCTCCATTTTCTGGAATGTGTCATTCATTACTTGTGACGAGTCTTTAGTGTTTAAATACCACCCGAAAACCAAGCGCCAGAGCATGAAATGGCACACTTCAACTTCTCCAATGCAGGAAAAGGCAAAAAAGATCAAATATATTCTGATTAACATTTTTGATAGCCAGGGCACCTCTAGAAAAAGTTTGTGCCTCAAGGTCAAAAAGTCAATCAACACTTTTACCAAGTAACTTTAAAAAAGGGTTGTATGCCTGGGCCCAAACGTCAACAACAACTAGGTTTTGCATAAAGACAATGCGCCTTATCAAACGATTATGTAAAATGTAAAATGATGTAAAAACATTCCTGTGACTCCTCAGCCTCCTTATTCATCTGACTTGAATCCTAGTGACTTCAGCGATATGTACCTTCATAAGGAAGTTATTTTTAGGAAGATAATATTGAATTGTAATTCTATTAAAATTAAACAATTGAAAAGAAATCTGTCTCGTTAATTAATTTACACACCTGGTATGTCAGGACATTTTTAAATTAATAATTTGGCGATTTAAAAAAAAGTAGCACTTAAATTGTTTTTTATAACTCGCGTGGTATATCGATGCTATCGCTTCAGACAATAAATTCCATACTTGTATTAAAAAATTCAATTTTAGTGCTTAGGTATATAAAGAAACTATTAAATTAAACTGTAATAAATAAAAGAATAAAAATAATGCATTTAAAGCGAATAGTTAAAATAATTCCTATAAACGGTTGATTTTTTTTGTACATTTATACATTATTGTCTCATCTTATTAGTTTCTTTTATTTTCGAAAATCATTGCTCACATAAGTAATTTCGGTATATTCATGATATTTCATATCAAGGAGCCTCTAATTAAGTTTATTAAACATAATGAACCAAATTGACATCCGGTTTGCTTTATTTAAGTAATTCAATTATTTAGGGAGATTCAAACCCAAACAGTATGGTATTGAATTTCTTTGAAAGAACAATAAAAGTTTCTGGGCGACAGAATCCTAATGCGTACTATAAAAAAAACAAAGTATATTAAGCTTTTTATTAAAAGAATTTAATTAAATATCTACACTTCTGGCATTCAGATAAATTCATTAGAAATTGCAAGGTATTTTACTCTCTGTGAAGCTTCCGGCTCAATCAGTAAAATTTCACCTATTTAAATTAGAAACAAAGTACTTTATATTTTACAATTTATTTCGCAGGAAATAAAAATCAATTTAGATATTGTATGTTATTGATGAAATTACAATATAAAACTTTTTCAATTTAATTCCAGGTAACTTTTTAAAATTCATCTCCACAGTAATAAAATCTTTTTGAAAAGTTAGCCAAAGACAAAAGCAAATACAATGTTCTTATTCATCCGCAATTACAATTAAATCTAGTTTTCAAGTACGTACGCTTTAGAATTCTCAAACTAGAACTATGTAACTCTTATTGAATACAAATTCAAAATCCCCTACGCCTTCTTCAAAGGTTACAAATTAATAATGCGCGTGAACCACCAAGTCTCTTAACAATTAAAGCGAGCGCAACGTGCATTTACAAAACTTTATTATTAAGTGCACTAGAGCAATTTCTCACTTAAAAGGTGTTTTAAACTATCCGTTAATTGTCTAGTAGTATGTTAATTAAGTAGTTTCTATGTACGAACTACTGTTTATTAATTAGCTTTAAATTTATAAGTTCGTGCATATTTGTGAATTGTTGTATAAGTTTATATCAAAACTAACTTTGTCAACAACTTTAATTTAAAGAATTGAATAATAAAATAAAAATGAAAACTTTCAACAGCTATTTGTTAAAGAAATAAATACAACAAAAGTTTATACAACAAAACTTGAATTTCTTTGAATTGTCGCTATAAACTAAACAGCACATATATGTGCTCATATGTATCATGCAAAGAATGGTAAATACAGGTGTAAATGAATAATCATTCCTATTCTCCAGAGATTGTAAAGCATATTGAATTTTCCTTTTTTTTTTCATTATTTATAAATATATGCCCGCAAATGTTTCCTTTCCGAGAATATTTGATATAAAGAAAACACAATGTGAAAAGAAATTCAAAGCGAGAAACATGATTATTCCATCTTATACTGAATATATTCATAAATATTACTCCTATTATAATTAAATATGATGACGAGGACAACGTTCAGCATAAATTCGTCAAGCTACTTTACCTTTAGATGGTTCAGGAAGGCCAAAAAACAATTTTTTCCAGATTTTCTTGTTAGTTACCCTGAAAATGTTTCCAAATCGAAAAAAAAAAATTAAAAAATTCGTTTAAAATTTTTTCAAAGACAGTCTGTTGAAACACATGATCATACACACCTAAATCTTTAAGAAATTGCCATTCCAAAAAAAATGTCTGTGTAGGTATTTCATTTTATAAATGTTCTTTTTCTATGGATCTGTTACGCTTTTTAAGACTTTCTGGTGTATTTTTTTAAACCTTTGCGATGACATATTTATTATTAAAAAACGCTTTATTCTATAACATTTAAAATCCCTAAAAATTGGGAATAGTTCTTCAATTACTCCATGTATAAGGCACATGATGATTGTTTTATCTTTACTATTTTTTATAGTAATGGAACAGTCGTCATGTTAATGCATCTTTTACGAAATACTACTAAGTTCAATAATTATTTTTTATTTACTGTTCAGAATTCATTGTACCTATAAAAGTATATGAGTCGTCACAGAACATAAATTAGATTAAATTACTCTATTTATGTTTGTTTTCAAGAAAATAAGCAATTTTACATCTCCTAGAAACCTGAACTAATTGCGAATTGTTGATCAATAGCTTGTATACCACAAAATAGATGCAAAACAGAAATAGATTTTAGCGAATATTTCCAAAACTAATTATATTGAGAGTAAAGTAAATTAATAACATATACTGTTCATTTTTAAAAAATTTATTTAATTCCAGTTGTATAAATTTATTAATTTAACTGTTTTCCAAGTAAATTAACATGTTATATACCTACACGTACGTTCCTGCGTATTATGTAAATTTCTACCTGTTGCTCATAACGGCATTAGTAAGTAAATTTTTCAAATTGCTTTTATTTTCTTTGGAAAAGTTTAACTTTCTAAACATCAAAGCGAAAATTGATTTGAACTTTAGTTATTTTTCATTTCCGCATTGTTCGCGCTAACTCGAATCTTCACTCATTTTATCATGAGTGACCTTTTTATAATAGCATTAAATCCATTATCCTTTGGGTAATTCTAGCTTTGGATCAAATTTATGAAATTAGCTTTAACAAAATCGCTGAAAGCTGGTAACTGTTAACGAGCAACCTGGCGTTGGTTATTATGTGAGATACCCCTAACATGTATCGGATTAACAGTAATTATATTTTATGGAACGATTAGGGTTTTATAAAATAAATTATAGCGTTTTAAAATAAATCAGTAAATTTATTAAAATGTTTTAAAATTATAGGTATATTGCACCTTCACAAAATTTTCAACAGGAATTTAATAAGAATTTCTCGTTCAATTTTCATCTCACTGATTGATTTTCGTCTTTTTCTTTCAGATCGTGCGATCAAAAGAAAAAAATGGTGTTGAATAACTCCTCGTATTTATTAGATGACGATGCTGGGGAAAATACATACACCCCTTATGATGAACGTCCCGAGACTTACATCGTTCCTGTAGTTTTCTTCATAATTTTCGTGGTGGGAGTATTGGGAAATGGCACTCTCGTAGTAATATTTCTAAGACATAGAGCGATGCGAAATGTACCAAACACGTGAGTATTATATATTTTATGAAAAAGTTCAATAATTTTTATGAATGCATAAATATTTTGTAAACTTTCTGAAGTATTTTCGAGTGGTTGAATCACTGACGTGATTTTATTTATTGGACCGTTTGTAACAAATGAGTAATTGTCAGTTGGGTGTGAGCCAAAAGAAAAACGTCGAGGAATCTTATCTATTGTTTTCCCATACCATGTTGATGATGCGGCCCGGTTTTTGTGAGGAAATCGTGAATTTAGGATGTGACCCTGTTTAGTTTATTAAAATATAGCTGTGCTATTTTAGGAAACGATTTTGATTGTAGGTTATCGCATAAATCCTTAATTTTTACAGAGTTATTTATCATTTCATATTTAATGTTGTATTAATACAATATGAATGAAAGTGTAGTTTTTATTTTTCAACTTCACAAACACTTTCATATTTTATTCGTTTTAATACTCGTAATTTAAGGAAATTAATTAGTTAAAAATGAGATGGATATTTAGTTAATATTAAATCATCGGGAATATCGCAAATAAGGTATTGTTCTGCATCAGAATTAATCTTAATTGCCATTTATAAGGGACTGTGTGAAAAAAGCACCGCTTGTATAAAATTCTAGCAGTGCCACATAAGTACATAAATAATTAATTTTTTATTTGAATAAATATGAGCAAAGTAGAAAAAACGTCATATAGAATTCATTCATAACGAATATTAAGGGGCAATTGTGCTTTATAGAACTTGCGTGGGGCGCTGTTTTCTAAACTTGCGTGGGGCGCTCGTTTTCTAAACTTGCACGCGTGTCTTAAAATTTTTCGTTATGCAATTTATTGTGTAAAATACTATTAAGAAAATGGAATAGATATAAAATAACCGATATTTTTTTAAACCGTAATTGTTAAATATGGCAATAAGTAGCAAAAATAACATTTTTTATAATCATGAGAACTAAATTTTATATAAGTCAATTTTTAGTTTTATATCCCACTTTACATCATTAAAGCAGTAAGATTTTTTCCTTGAAGATAAATGTAATATAAATGAATACTTTAAAGAAATTCTATAAAAATGAGATATTAAAGGCACAAAAGGTTTTTTTATCCATTCCTGAATCTTTGGTGAATAATCTCCATTTAAATTACCTCGAATCATCCTCTTCCTTTTTACAACGTTTAATGAATGTTTTCATCTTTAATTATAAAAACGTTATATTATAACCAAATAATTAAGCTCGTAATCCATTCATTATATTATTTTTAAAATTTAAACACAATTATATTCATCAAATATCTAGGATAATAAACAGGCTAGCAGCTTTATTAATTAACCCCCTAGTGACACATTAAACGTGCTATTACGAACATAAATTTATTATTAATCGCCCAATATTCTCATGTGATACTCATAAATGTATTTGTGACATTTTAGAAAATGCTGGGGAAAAGCAGCCTAAAGTAGATTACTTCTACCTTCAATTATTAAAGCAATCTCCAGAAACGAGTAAATAGAAAACAGAATTTTTTATTAGTGCTGAGTAGTCAGGCGTGTAATCACAATAGAATTTGATTGATGGTTTCATATCAGATCTACATCCATATACCTCTTGTCTCGTCTCATCGATAAATTAAAGCAACATTTTATAAGGAAATATCTTTCAGTATTATTATAAACATTATGTGCATGATTTAAATTAATTCATTCCATAGTATAAAGTATTTTTTACTAATTTCAAAGAGCTTTATTTTTAACAAAAATTGTAGAATTACATTTCAGCTTTTTGATTCATTAAGTGAATAATTGAATTTCTGAAAATGTCGTTGTCTTTAATTGCATTTGTACGAATTTGAAAATTGTATCTGTTGTATTATTTATTCGCACGTTTATTATTATTATTTGTAGGGAGTATCGACATCTAAGGACATTGGCTCTGCACGTTTATTAATTTCCCTTCTATTCTCCTTTTGAAGTTTTCTTTATCTTTTTTTTTCGTATATACAATTAAATGCAATGTTTACAGAATTGGCAACTGCTATATAATGAGGATTTTCTATTGCTTCATATTTTGTACTAATTTTCTTTTATGATTCCCATATACAATATAAGCAATACATTATTATTACAAGTATTGTAATTGTTTAAAAAAAATCCAAATTTTGTTTCTGATTAATCTCGGTATTATTTAGAATGAATGAAATCACCCTGAATTATCATATATGTCTGTACTGTAGAATATCTTAAAATACTATATTTTAGATTAATTGCTTTCTTGATTATTGTGATATCCAGGAAAATGATTATCTATCTAGTCCTCCAACGCGAATTTTAGATTTTCTACGTTTTATTAATTACGTGGTTTTATGCAAATTACATCATTCATGTTGCGTATCTAGGTAATTGCTTTATTATTAGGTTAATAATTTTATTTTCTTTGAGTTGTTACAAAAATATCTCCGTTAAAGCATCTTATGCCTGGCACCCCATTGCCATCATATTTTGTTGCCTATAGAATTTATTATTGAACCTCGGGTAATTTTAGTCGGTAATTTTATGAATAGCATTAATGAGCTTTCTGGCTTTTCCAATTTCCGTTTTAATTGCGTTTTAATCTTTCTGATTCAATTGATTGCATGCACTGCTTACATACTTCAACTTTATAAGAATAAAAAAAATCTCTAATTTTGTACCTGAGACTTAAACTAGAATTAAAATTTATTAGTACGAAAAATAAAGTTAAAAGAGTAAATTTTGAAAATATAGATTTTGTAACACTATTCAGAATAATAATAATTTGGTTTCCATATGTTAAAAAATATTGCAAAGAAACCAAAAGCACCAAGCTTGACCATAAAAAAAAAGAAAATGAAGAAAAATCTGATTGAGTAAACTATAAATATGTGGTTTTAAATTCATCAAAGATAATCTAAAACTACAACCGAATCCGTTAGTTATAAACAATATAATTAAAATCTGTTTTTGATATCACTGACTCAATTAAAAAAAGCTTTTTTAAAAGCTGATACTGGAATATGAGAAAAATGAAGCCAAAAGATATTGAAATACTTATTTAAAATCTGTTGTAAAAAAAGGATTATTCAAATGAAGCTTCGAGCAACATGGAAGATAATTAGGAGGTAAACAGATAGACTAAATAATAAAACAAAATAAAGTTATAGCAAAAGACGAATTGCGACTAATCCATTTCCAGCTGACTAATTATAATTAATGATGATATAATTTATTACTATCATATTATTATTATTAAGTAGAATAATTGAAGAAACCAACGATGCGTATCAGATCGAAAATTCGTGATAATATTTCACTATAACTATGTAAAATAAACGATATCTGAAAATGAATGATATATTGAATCAATAATCTCGAGTAGTGAAAAGTAAGTGCATCGATGCTTAAATGCTAAATATATAAAATAGGAATTGAGAGTGCATTTCACGCCAGTTCCTTTCAAATCCACAAGGCTTTGATTTGTGTGAGCATAAAATGCTATTTCTAGGAAAACTTTAAATTAAATTGAAGGATTGCAAGGAATTCATCTTCTTTTAAATTCCTAATACATTCTGAAAATACAATTTTATATTCATAAATGGTCCTAAAAAAATAATAATCGGCTCGAATATTTATTCTCGCACTTCAAAGTTCCGCCTTGATCCTCGATATGACAGTTTCGGAAGGTAATTTTTTCCAAATAAAATTTTTTGATTGACATGTAATGCAGAATTTTCCATTAATATTCATATTTGCTTATATAACCACCCCTAGTAAATTCAAATTTTGCCTCGCATCTAACGAAACCACTAAAGACTCTTACTTAAAATCAAAGGGTTGCCCTAAGAGAGTAATTAATAACAACCCTTGTACAAATAAATACAAATAATTTCATGTAGTCAGCGCAAAAATTGTAAGCGAATGTGAACTTGCTGAAATGGAATTTGTAATACACGATGGGTTCTTTATAATAAAGTTAGCTTTGAGCTAACTAATTAACACTCAAATATTTATCGAAATACTGAAACCACGAAGTTTAAAGGTGCAATTTCCATTTCCCTAAAATAGTTCGAAGAGCATGCTTTGAATTTATCTTTGATATTTGATGATTAAACATATTGTTAATCTATAGTTACATTATAAAAGACGCAAAAAGCACTTATCCTATAGAGATAAAAACATCACAGTGTTATTTTCTAAGTGACCTAAATATATATCGTTACAATGAGAGACGTGGTCAAGGAGGAGGTACAACAAACTTTATTAGTTTGTGACATTCTATATCTTGTTGCAAAGAAGCAAAAATCTCATTAACAGCTATAATAATACAAGCATATATCAAGCTTTGCATGTCTATATAACTAAATATTTAAACAATTATTTTTGTGAATTGAAGTTTTAAGGGTTGAAAAACTTAACTTAACTTCCCCACTCCCCCTCCCCCTGCCCCTAGCACCCTTGAAATTATCTACAGGACATATCAAACAATTTTAATTGCACGTCATATATGTCATCATCAAACAAAATCAGGCGAATTAACACAACTGCACTTCCGGTGGAAATTATAACATTGAAATTTAAATCTCGCGCGTATTTCAATATTGGCAGTAATGATGAAAAATATTCGGTGTTGTATTTAATTTGACATTATCTGTCAATTGGTAATTATTTAAATGTTTGATGTTTCATAAATAGAGCTGGCGAAATTGCACGGATGTGATGTCACATAGTAGTGATGACGTGCAATTAAAATTGTTTGGTATGACTTGTATATTATTGTTTTAGAACTGAAACTGCTCTGGTGTTCGAAGGTTGGTAAATATAGTCTATAATTTCCGGTTTTGTGTTAAATTTGAAACTTTCAATTATTTGTTGCCAAACATGACAGAATCGGCAATATTGTTCAGCAATATTGACTCACAGATGTGAGTCCAAATTACACTAACGACGTGCAAATAAAATTATTTTATCTGTCCTATATGAAACTCAACTTGTTACTAATTTGTTCCAATAAAACAGCATATTGCGTGGAGTCAACTACATCTTTGTATTTTCTCTGCCCTTAATAATTCATAAATATGATAATGCTTTTATGTTGGCATTTTCGTACAAATAAATGTAATCCGGGATACATAATGTAATACTTATATCGAATCGTTTGGAAAAAGAACAAAAGTAACATAACTGACCTAGATTTAGGAAAAATACTCCACCTTCGCCCTGTTATCTAACATCTCGGACTAGTCCGCAGTTAAAATAGCGAGCAAGTGGACTATTTATACTAACCATCCCCTTTTTCAATCCCGATGTAATACCACAAGCTAGATGTAAACGGATAAAGACCGAGGAAACTCACAAACGTTTTATTTTAAAATAGCAACCAGTTACGATTTTTAGAATGATACTTGATATAGATAGATAACTCCCAGCACAGAAGACTAGAAAATATTTCCAACCAGTTTTAAGGATTAAAACGAAAAAAAAAAAAAATAATAATAACCTCTTAAATCGACTAGAATCTGGTTTGATTAATCTATATTATATTAGTTTGTTGAAGCTAGATCCAATATGAAGGCGAAATATTAGTTTTCAATATTTTCCTCTGATTTTTTTTCAATTTAATTTAGCGATTTTATTAATAACACACTGATTTATTGAATGATATGGTTGGGGTTGAAAAAATTTTATCAAAATTATTCATGTGATATAAATAAAAATATAAGTATACAATACGTAGAATTTTTTGCCAAATTGGTGGGACAAAAAAGCGAGGGCACATATAAAGTGAAACGAACGATGACGTGCTTTCAGAAGGAAATTAATTTACAACTTAGGGGTTGGGGGATGTGGAAAATAGTTTGTCACGTATATGTGCAAAATTTTCAATATTAATAATAATTTATGGGGTAGTAAATTCATCTACAATCAAATGGGTGATAAAATGTACCTCAAATGCGAGGACAATTTTAAATTCAACTGTGAATTATTAATAATTGAATTTGTTTCCATCAATTATGGATGAAAACACATTCACATTTAATAGAATAAAACGCAAATTATTCATTTAAATAAGCGTTGTGACAATTCAATACAATTAGTAAAATATAACAATTAATAATTTATTACACATAAAGCTGTGTTAAATAAAAAGGGATTTGATAATATTTTATTAACAATTTGTTTTAAGTAAAACATATGCATATATTATTATAATATGCCAATTAATATAATCTTATTTTTCATCACTATCTTTTAGAACATTTTAACCTTAGGGTTGAAATAAAAAAAATTTGCAACTATTATAAAAGAAGGATTCAAGCGAATACAAGAAGAAATCTCTTAATCTTCTTAAATTTCCACATTGTGCATTTAATTCCAAGTGCAATGCGGCACAGTACTTCAAAAAATTGGTCCTGTTAATTCGTTTATAAAAACTTATATTTCGTGAACCTTCGATTGATTCAGATTTAAATTAAATGGTGTAAATACTAAATAAAATTAATCGACCATAAAATACATTTATTATGGTTTGAATAATTATATCAAAGTAATTATTCCTGGTGTAAAATTATACGCGAAAATAATTCCTAAACACAAAACGGTGATTTAGTGGATCTAAACATATATATTGCGCTAATAAAAACCGAAACTTTAGACTTCAAAGAAAAGCAATCAGAATTATAGAATAGCTAAACATAGTTGAAAACCGAAGAAGCTCTTTTACTCACCTAATTATTCTAACGTTTTCATCACTTTATATCTTAGAATGCTTGTTGGATGTAAAAAATAATTTGGATGAGTATGAAACATACAATTATATTTATGATACGAGAGGGAAAAAAATCCGTTTTTAGAAGATTTTTATAACGTTATGTATAAAATTGTATATGGATGGAAAAATATATTTTTTTGAATCAAATGAACTTAATTGAATGCAAAAAAATTTCTTTATTTAATTAAATCAGAGTAATATCAATTTAAAATAAATTACTTCCTTTGGTTATATTATTCCTAACAAAAATATTTGGTTAAATTTTCGTGAGCAGCAAACGTTTTACGAGAAAAATAAAAGTAAATCCCCCGTGAACAAAATATTGAAACGGATTCCTGCCCCGACAAACTTTATTATACAAGATGCTATCCTTTAAATCAGTATTTACAACTAAACTGTAAATCAACTCAGTTCGGTACAAGATCAAATAAAATATTTTAGATCTAAATTAAATATACCTTCAGGATATTTTAAAATATAAAATTTTTATCTTTTACAGGTACATCCTTTCGTTATCCTTGGCTGATCTCCTGTTGATAGTAACGTGTGTACCATTTACATCAGTGATCTATACAGTGGCGTCCTGGCCGTGGGGTGAAACTGTTTGCAAAATATCAGAGACCGTAAAATGTATTTCTATCGGAGTTTCAGTTTTCACATTGACAGCACTCTCGGCTGAAAGATATTGCGCTATAGTGAACCCACTCCGGAGATTACAGGTGAGTAAAGTAATATGTGATATTTTACGTTTAGTTACATCTAATAATTCACTGAAAATGAAAATATTACATAATAATATATATAATATAAATAAAAGCTTTATATACGTTTTACATAAAACAGTTTTAAATTTCATTTTTAATTATGTATATAATAAAGTTTCGTAACTTAAAGATGCACAAGAAAATTGTGTTATATGCATTAACATAACAAGCAATGTTATTGAAACATAAATCAAATTGTCAGCACAACATCAATCAAATAATTGATTTGCCCAGAAACATCTTTCAACAAAATTCTGGGATTTTTGAGTTAATCAAAGATAAGATTATAAATTTTATATTAAGAATAAGTGTAAGGAAATCTTCCATAAAAATATGTCATCCCTTTCCAAAGTAAATGGGACAGCTTTATAACAAATTTCGAATAATTTAATTAATAGAACTTCATATTTCTGCTAAAATAAATGAAATTACAGCTGTATTTATGTTGCGAAAAGATTGTATAAGACACTTTACTAAGGGTGTATTAAAGCGACGAACAAATTAAATTTATTAATGATAAACAACTCCAAATAAAAATTTTTACCATTTAATTTTGTTAGGATAATTATAGCAGACTAACATTTATTTTAATAATGGAAATTAATTCCTCATGCTTCTTTATGTCGGTGCGGGAATCGAACCAAGAGTAATGACATGATAAAGAAGTACGAAACAAATGTCTTTTCGCCGTTCGTAGCAGTTTATTTATTCGTGGTGAAACATTAAAATTTGTAATGTAATTCAAGAATCGGTTGTAATTTCCACTATCTTGTATATTATGTGAATTGATGTACTACTGCACGTCTCCAACGTTCTTTAATGCCCCAATCTGTCACAATTTACTTAGAGAATGTAATCGTATTTCTCTTCGTCGGAAATTATTTCCTTCATGCGGAGATATCAAACAAGTTTCAAATCCAATCGCAATTTTGATGATTTATAAAAACGTAGTACAAACAATATTTTTCAGTATTTAATTTATTTATGAATTGTTGTAATACTAATAAAAGGTTTTTAGCAGTATACACATTTAACTCATTTTTTTTTTAATTTTAATAACTTATTTATAATTCATTGCGTTCACAACTTCCCATTTGTTACATTGACATTCTTTATATTTTCTTGACATTGTGTCTCTAAATTCTTAAAGAATTTAAAAGTATATACATATTTTTATTTTTATGTATTTGATGTCAAATCTCTGTGAATGGCGCAATTCAGAGTGTCACTTTTTTGCAATAAATTTTCTTATTATTTAATTAAAAATCAGTAATCTCCCAAGCGAAAAATATATCACTAATAACTATTTCTATGATCAACTTTTACAATTCTTTTATTTCTACCGTTGGAAGGTACGAGACTTAATAAACAAAGAAAACAATATTTGTAATTTAAATGGCCACGAATCCTTTGAAATGTATAAAAGAGATAGAACCACACAATATTTAAAAAAGCAGGAAATTATTGATTTGATTAAAAGTTTGATAATTTTTCAATGGAATTGAATATCTTTTGTTTGCATTTACATTATGTAAAGCTACATAAAATTTCTTTTAATCCATTCATTTTATATCAATTTAATAAATTTCATAAACGGACTAAAAATTAAAAATGTGATATTTTCAATTTTTTTGTGTATTTCTTCTTACATTTTCTTATTATTATTATTATTAGAACAATATTTCTAAAATTCAAGAATAAACCAACGTTTCGATTTATTTTTTAAAAACATTGAAAATAAATTATATTTCTAAATATTCATGATTGATTTCTTTTTGTTAATAATAAAATTCATCAATTATCAATTTATTTGCTTTTATTAATTATTGTTTAAAAATATAAATTTAATTGTAATTTAAACCCTGATGATGCTTATGCTGAATAAACTGAAACGTTAGCTTATATATAATATTTTAGAAATATTATCCTTGCAGATATAAGACAATATAAGCAGATAAATAACTTTACAAATAATCGACGAGAAAAATATGAAATTTGCCATCGATAATTATGGACGACAAATTTCATATTTCATAGTAATTATAATTACTCAAACAGTTTAAATGTAAATTCATACATTAGGAGACAAATTAACATTTTACATGGCATATCCAAAATTCCAAACTCTGTAACACATTTTATTTTATTCTAAAGTAGTTGGATGGACAGATGAAACGAAAACAATCAAGAAAAACAATAACTCAAGTAATTAAGAAATATAAATTGGTTATTAGAAACAAAAGCAATCACATAAAATCCCAAATAAATTAAATCCTGGAGCTTTCTTGAGAAAATGTGTTAGTTTTCTCTTCCTCTTTCTGCGTGCCTTTGTCAATTGACACCAAATGACACTAATATCTATATACACTTAAATAACCAATTATCACACTTCCTTTCACAAAAATGCTTGTGGAACGCAACTGATTTACGAATTTACTCTTTGTGCCCTTATTTCAATTTAATTAATTAGAATATTCCGATACAAAGGTAAAACGAAAAATCAATGTAAAAAAATTTAAAACAATTTTAAAAGTTGAAAAGCTTAAATTATTTTTTTCGCGTTGAGTATATGCTACATTTACGTCGATATTTATACCTCCGAAATCTGTTATAGTTCACATTTTTACAAGAGCTGGCATACACATTGATTCTACTTTAGCATTCAATGAAATTCAAAAAAAAAAAAGATGAAGAGTTTGATTAAAATTCAAAATAAACTTTTCGAATTTAAATATCTCATTGTTGATTTAAAAACTTTCGAAAGTACTTTTTATTCTACTTTCAACAATAATATTTAAATCATGAAAATCTCTTTATAAAGCATCAATGCACCCATTCATTTTTATCCTGGAATTATCCCAATATTTATCCCTCACTTAAATCTTTTCATACCAAATAAATCTGAAAAAATGTACAATCTTGAAAATCAAGCAAAAACCGCAACTCACAATGTTAAACTTTTTTTCTCCGATATAAAATCTCCCTTTTAATAATCGTAAAAAGGATATAAAAAATATCGCACCCTCCCCATTATAGATCTAAAAAAAAAGGCAAGGCGCGCAAGTTTTTCTTTAAATATACAAAGGCATAACAAACAAAAAATAATCCTATTTGCAAATAAGATAAAGTAGGGTCCCAATCGATTTCTAAGAGATATAAAAATAATTTTATTTCCCAGTCATCAATCAAAAAATGGTGTATTCGCCGGGTTACCGCACAACTAAATTTTCAATTAAGGATAAAAGTGTGTGTATGTACTTAAACTTATGTTTTTTGGCTTAACATCCGAACTTGAATTATTTCGGAGAGTTGTTCTGCAGTGGAAATCCCAACGCGTTTACAAATATTTACTTGGCCCTCGGCAGAGGTGCGCGGGACTATAAATCCTTCCCCGAAAAGATAGAATAGGTCCACAACTGAAATAACCTCAATTGTTAGAAAACTATTTAACCCAAAAAGAGCAAATACATAAAGCTTATATGTCAATATAAAATAAGATAACAAAAATTGCACCTATTTAAAAAAAATTAATTAAATTCGAAGAATTGTTGTGTTTTACCTATTCATTAATTAATATGTAAAACGTTCTGATAGGTGTTAAATTATTTGCGATTATATTTTGATGGAATAATATTTAAACAACCTTTCATTTAATTACATTTAAAAATATTTATTATAGACTTTATAAGATTTTATCATTTTATCACGTTTTAGAATTTTATAAAAAAAAAGTTGGAAATTATAATAGTCCGCTTTCAAAATAATTTACATATTGAATAGAATTACTCTTTTTTAAGTGTTTATTTATTTTTATGAGAGTTTATTTAGCTTTTATTAAAATGTACTGTCTCGCCTGAAATCTTGTGAGTGAAAATTTTTAACATTTTTTCTGTATAATATTTTGAAAACCGTGTATGTAGTGGAATAATATTTCAAACTAATGATAAACACATTTTTCCTATCCAAATGGAGTTATGGAAATATAATTTACTATTTTAAAATGCAAATAGAATTATGGAAATATATATTATTGTTTTTATGCCGTTGCCGTTATGCACACTCACCAACATTTTTGAGAAAGTTAAATATAGAATGTTTTACAATGTAAATAGACGCTATTTTTTCAAAATAATAATAATATTTTTGTTACTTATTTAATTAACGTACACAAAAAATATGTTCAAGCCAAGAATCTTGATCTACTAATCACTTTTATTTGCCGATTTTAACGAACCATTTTTTTTTAATCTTCAATTTCAATAATAATTACAAAAATACTACTAATTACAGTTAATGAGATTTTTTAACCAATATACAAACATTTTTTTGTTTTACTTTCAAGTAAAATCATAAATTCAATTCTGACGATAAACTTTTCAAGGAATACTTGATTAAATTTGTGGTCAGTATTTATGGCACGTGTAGGTATATAGAAATTATTACTTCTCCATAATGGTTTAATTTTTTTTCCAACTATGATTGTTTACTAACTTATTTTTGAACGAGTAAAAATACTGTTTACTCCCACAACAGATAAAGTAACAAAATTCCCATGAGGTAAAGTGCTTACATTGCTCTTTAAATAGAATCATATTACGCGAAGAAATACTTATTTAATTAAAACTGATATATTGATACACATTTACTAAAACATAGAAAAATATATATACCTAATTAATATTTTTTTAATATAGATTTTTATGTTACATATAAAATTTTGAATTAATTAATTAAAAAATATATAACTATAAATAAAATGTAGCGGACATTAAAATTATATAACAACATTTAAACGAAATGAATTTATGATGTTGATGCATTTGACATAATAAGAATAGATGAACATAAAAGTGAATTTAATAGATTTTCCTACTTTATTCTAGAGTAATAAAAATAAAATAAAATGTACAAGAAAATAATGCAATATGCTTATTTTCTATATAAACTATAGTATTCATAGGAGAATGTCGACTTTAATAAAGTTTGAATAATGTTGAATTCTCGTTATGATAATCGCCATAAATAAATCATGGCACGGTTTTGAGGCTGTAATAAATCCTTTGCCTGAGATTAATAAAAGCTGACAATGATAATAATGATAGTGACGTATGTGGGTGCAGAACTCGTGGTGGGAGCACACGCTTTCACCCACGCACAACACTAAGTACTCTACATTTAATAGAATCCGCGCATATAGTCGCGTAAAAACTAACGAATCCAATTAATGTTGCTGTTTTCATTTCAGACGAAGCCGCTCACCGTTTTCAGTGCGATATTAATATGGGTCCTGGCTACTATCCTCGCATTGCCTGATGCAATTTCAAGCCATTTAGATGAGATTCCCTTGAATAAATCGACCATAAAAGTCTGCACACCGTTTCCAAATGTTACTTACAAGAGAACATACGCCAAAATTAGCGTGGCAGGAAAAGCTTGTATTTATTATATTTTCCCCTTATGCATAATTTCTTGCTTTTATATTTTAATGGCAAAAAGGTTGCATGCAAGTACGAAGGAAATGCCGGGAGAATTGCAAGGACAAAGCGTCGCTCAAACAAGAGCCCGTCGTCACGTTGCCCGGATGGTCTTAGCGTTTGTTTTCTGTAAGTATTCCAGCATTTATATTGTTATTAATGGAACATAGAAGTGACACTAGTTACGAGGAATAAGGTGGCTTGTGGAGGATTAAACCTTCTCGCGTATAGGAAAGAAGGATTTACTCCTACACCGGACATTTCCAGATAAATCAAATGGTTTTTATGGAGCTAGGTTCATCCCCTAAAGGCACGAGAGAGCTCTCTTTCAAAGCCAGCTAATGCTAATCAATTTGTTTAATAGCCCGTTTCGATCACCCCATGCTAAATCGCCACAAAAAAAAATAATGAACATCTTGATATCAGCTCCTTTATTGTCCCTTTGTTTTTTAATACAAAAAATAATTAAATGGTATATTCAACTCTACTTAAATGAATTAATATTGAAAAGGGCAAACCTTGAATGCAACTTTCCTGAAAAGACATAGTGTATGGCTTACAAGTGTTATAACATAATTGAAACTTTGTAATAGAATTTGCATTTGTCCATAATTTAAATGGCTTCCTTTGTTTAACATAATTACAAATCAGATATACAGATTAAAATATAAAGAGGTGTGAATTAATAACGTTTTACATAAATCACATTATTGAATTAAAATCTTAATACCGATTTTCTTTTTACTACTTTTTGTAATTTTGTTGCAATTTGACTATCGTACAATGTGCATAAATCTTCATCTAGATTACAAGAATCCTAATTATTTCTTTAATTCTTCGTTTTCAAATTGTAATATTGTATGATTGCTTCAATTATCTGATAATGTGTTAAGCAAGTTTCTTAGTCGTTATTCGGCTGTTTTCTTAGAATAAAATCTTTCTTTTTTATAATCTTTATTAAGTCCAGTTGTACGTATAATACTTATACAATATCAGACAAAGAACTTAAAAGTAGTTCTCATCGGTTTTTCTTTCTGCACTTCTTTATTCTCCACTAATATACACAGTTCTGATACATAAATATGATGCTGCCGCTGTGTCATAAGTCATAGTTATATGTGGAAAATAAGATTTGCATCACCCTTCCATAAGAAGAAATATACATAAACTATAGCAGTTGCAATCTAACAAAATAAATAGCCAAAACATTTTTATAAAATTTATGTTTCTTTGTTCAAGAGATCATAAAATTTCGAAATTCATAAAAATCGATCACAACAGTGAATGCGTGTACTTGACACGTTCACGCCTAATTAAATGCAAAGCACCTGAAGGATTGTTACATGTGGATAAAATATATTGCATGTGTAGGCTTTAAAAGATTGCGCAAGAACACTGAAGTAATGTAAATAAGAAGCTACATACACGTGTAGTTATGATACAGTAATTTTACGTTCAATACATTTTCAAATGAAATAATATAAATGAAGGAAATAAGTAAGGAGATAAAATTACAAGTAATTCTGTATATTACTTAGACTCCTTTTTTTTCCTTGATTACCTAGAATTGAAATTACATAATTAGAATGCAGTTTTGAAAAAGTGGGGAAGAATAAAAGCATTATAATCATAAAAATATTTACATTACATTGTGCTTTTAAAGATTACCTACCATTATCATATACCTATTATTATTATATCGATTATCCCCTTCTTTATGCTATTTTTTCTTGAAAATATAAGAAATCGATTAAAACTAGTTTCTAATCAAATTCAATCTTTCTGAAACGTTTTTCTTTGGGTTTTGGTCATTCACATTTATTTTCATTGTTGTGTAGTAAAAAGGGTTTGTTGAAACCTACACCATTACTGTGATGTGAACGACAGTGTGAGTGCTAACGCAGCATACATAATCCACCTTATTTCCATTGAGTGATATAAAACGCATCCCTTAAAAAACAGGTCGTGGTATTCACATCGACATTTTTCTCTAATTTTATTATTATGTACAACGTGACAGGCTCAGAATCCAGTGCAAAATATGTAAATACTCTTAAAAGCACTTCCTGAATGCAAAAGTAGGCAGATTATGGGACACACAAAAAAACATACTAAACGAGCTCATAAAAAATACAAGTACTCTGCAGGAAAACAAAAGTAGAGAGCACATTAATATTCATATTAAAATTAATGAGTATCAAAATTTAAGCGGAAAATAAAAGCGATTCAATCAGAATGAAATGAGTCCGAATTTCCATATCCAACAGAGTAATTAGTTTATTACTGGTTATAACTGCGAATTTTCGTCTTGATTAAAAATTAAAACATCCATCGTTTTAATAATGCGGGGCTGATTAATTGATCCCCATGCCCTATTTATCCGAAACAAACAACATTTTGTCATTAATATTCATATAAACATTAATTGTGCTTAAATTATAAATAAAATTTGTTGGTAGAAGATAGCATTTTGTTAAGAGAATCATTTGATAGTTAATTGTTTGGAAAATTATTTTTATGGGAAGAAATAAAAGAGATTTTAGAGCTTAATCAGCATTGAGTTGCTACAATGTAAAATGGCTGATTTTAGATAAGGGTTTCAAATGGATTAAAATGGAATTAAATTAGAATGCAACATTTTCTGGGATATTCAGCTGTAAACTTAAATAAAAATTAACACATTAACTGCCATAATATAATGATTGAGGCCAATAAATTCAATATCGGACTTTTACAAAAAAAAACAAATTTTACAAGTAGGACAAAAAACTGTTTTCACTATGCTAACAATGGATGAACTATAGCTCATCTATAATGCTATCCAGAAACTTTTGGAATGACTAGTTATTTGTTGTACAATACAAACTTGTATATGACGGATTCCTATATCTCAAAACAGACCGATTTTCAGATCGACAATCTCGGATTGGTCTGAAATTGTGTTGTTCTCTAGGTAATTTTATTATTATATAGATTAATAATTAACAGTTTTTCTCGGTAACATTTTTGTGAGTATGAAATATTATTTAGGAGTTGTTGTAAACTCAAAACATGATCTTTTATTTCCACCATACCCCACCCAAAACATTCTTTTCTTTTAGTACAGTAAATTTCAAACAATAAATTCTCGGAATCTCGAATTCAAGTGATATCATCTATTTTAAACTCAGACATTCTGAACAATGGAAGCAGCTTCCGATAAGAGTGCACACATTCCACCATTATATGAGTCGAAATTGAAAATTAAAACTGCGAAATGTAATTATTAGTAACAATACAAAAAGCCTTCACTCATGGATTTTTCGATTCACCGCTTTGCGAATAACATGTAATTTAATGAAAGATTTTTTTTCTTTTTATCGCAATTTTTGTCTCAAATTATTGTTTCCGAAATAAAAGCTAAAATAGAAAATAGGAATAAATAAACATTTTAGTTTAGTATCTGATAGTTTCATTTTTCTTTGTTCTCTGCACTTCATAATTTACAATATTTGGTTGGTAATTTATTTGATACTTAAAGATGTAATCAGGGTGTAATGAGGTCTATTTAGAGATTTTTTTCAGTACTTAATTACAATAAAAATTTGTTAACTATATGAAATACACTATTTATAAAATTTGTGTTATAAGATTGAAACACGCAAAAGAATAGTTACTGAATCCAGTATCTTCGCCCTAAAATTTGATAATCATCGAGGCGAGGAATGAAATGATATAACATCCTAAATTTGCTTAAGTCACGAATGATCTACTAAATTCTGAAAAATAAATAACTTCCTTTATTTAATATGCAAATACATATAATTTTCACCTAAATTGGAATATGTTCATGTTCTTTGTTTTCCTGCAATTGCTTGTTAACCCTGAATTTACCTGAATAGACATGATTTATATTAGTTTTATTACGGTATAAAACAAAAGGGGACATCCCTCTCTTATCGATTACTCCTTTTTTAGTGTTTTTCATCTGCTTCTTCCCTTATCACCTCTTTATGATGTGGTTCCACTTTTATCCTAATGCGGAAGACGATTACAACGATTTCTGGCATGTCCTGAAATTCATCGGCTTTTTGCTGAGGTAAGCCTCATCCTCTTCACCCTAAAACAAATGATATTAATTCAACCCTTTTATTTCCAGCTTCCTGAATTCGTGCGTAAATCCCGTCGCTCTATATTTCGTGAGTGGGGTGTTCAGACAACATTTCAACAGGTATCTCTGCTGTCGGGATCCACGTTTACTTCAACGTTCGACGCCGTCCAATGCAAATTGCGAAACAAGTTTCAATTCGACTTATAGAAGACATACACAGGTAAATATATTTCAATTATCTCGAACGAGTTACACCAAACTTTTTCTTTTATTTATAATGCAATAAAATGAAGTTCGACTACATCCTTTAAATAACACTTTCTATTAAAATATTGTAATATTAAAAAAATACTTACAAATATTACAACATTTTTAAATAAATTTGTTTAAACACACTTTTTTGATCGCAGACATCTTGCAGAATTTACGAATGTTATTGGATTTATCTTTAGTCAATAAGAGCAGTCATATACAAGAATTGAAGTTAACATAAATAATGTCAATGAATCAACTATTAGATTCACAGCGCATAAACATCATATTCAGATCTTAAAACTAAAATCATTGCTTAACAAAGGAAAATTTAATATAAATATAAGTATTTCTCATTCGAGTTTTAAATCTAACATGATAAGCAAGAGGCTGTCCGATCACCCTAATTTTATGTTATAAAACATTAATTCATTGCATATCAAACATAATCAACAATACCAATACAACTGTATGTACTACTTGGTCCTATTGTATTGGAATTTAATAATATTACATTTGATTGTATGCAGTCAAAGCATATTAGGAATTTTACAAAACGGCAATATTGTGCATACTTGACGGCAAGTGGTGTTGCATTTACAGAATGTCAAATTAAAATTAAAGTTGTGGATAAAACTGTAACGTAAATAAAATGTAAATTAAATTGACAACTTTATATAAAACAGCCCCCTTTATCTAATTATCAAAACATGTTTTCAGCTACCTCAAGTTTAGAAAGAGGTTTTCTAAAAATAGCTTAATTCACAATAACAGATTATTATGACCCAGTAAATCCCCATTAACGCCAATAACAAAACTATGAAAACTGATTTTCAATTACAAAATAATCCTCTGAAAATTTGTGATTGATATCATAAATACCTATTTGCATATAAATAGGTAACCAAATTGAATTGTTTAGATAATCATATACGAAAGTAAATAAAAGACAGAAAAATAGAATAGGAGATTTCCGGTGATCGAGATCAAAGTAGAAAGCATTTTTAAGTCAATATTACTTTTCACTTTGCTTTATTCTCAAATGAAAATAAAAAACTTATTTATACAAATTACCATTAAAATCATAATTTTCTAAATTTAATACATGGAAGTGAAATTTTTAAGAACAAAAAGATATACTTTGTCCACGAAAAATATACATTTTATTACAATCTACCTCTTCTTCTTTTAAACCACATTATTATATTGGATCATAATTTACATAAATGAAAGGATAAAATATGTTGTCACTTGACGTTTGAAGATAAAATAAATTTCTCGATACTAATGTTCTTTGACACTTTCAAAAGTGGTAAGTCTGATTTGTTCGAAAATTGAGTTCTTGGTACTGTTGGATTCTTGAACATCTTGCGTGCCTACTTTATTTCTTATGTTTCCTGTGCAACAATTTAAGGTAAAAGTGATGTATTTAATTAATATATAAACAGTTTTTTCCTAAATTTGTAAATATTTGCAAGTAAATATGCAAAATTCAACCTGCCGAGTGTCACCGAGTGTAGATATGTCATGATATTGTTATTATTTATCCACAAATACTTAATAACGATTAACCAATTCGTTAATTTTGTTTACGAAACCCAATTGTTTTACTGTAATTTAATTTTAGGGGTTTATTTTGCAGGGTACAATGATTGAATCGCAAAGTATTTACAGGAAGAACACGATTTTGGCGAGGCAGAACACCCAAGATGCCACATTGATAACCATGGAGACACCTACAAAGATGGATCGGGAGAGCATTGTAGTCAAGACTGCGTTGATTATGTGTTCGGAGACGCACAAAAGTTGAAACAGAATGAAAATAGGGTGTCGAAAGGTTGCTTTTCAGGATGGAGTAGGTGATTGAATGAAATGGAAGGGTTCCTACATCATTTCATACCGGTCAGAGCTATATTTAAATTTACCTCTTTGCCTTATAAATTACCCAATCAAAATTTATCATTTAACTTTTAGTTTCGCATAGAAACTTGATAAGTAAAATTTATAGGTATTTGCTTAAAAGCTTTAAAAACTACTTTTATGTATATGATAATCCCGCATCTAGAAACCCTTTAAAAGTAGTTTAATTTGTATACAAATGACAGTACCCAAACGATTAAAAAGGCTTCAGACTTCAGACATACCAATCGAAGTTGAAATTCCTATACACGACCGAAACTGCACGAACATATATAGTCTGATTTGTAAGTAAATGTCAGTAGAACCAGTAAGGCTGTCTGCACATACAGCAATTGAAAAAATACTTATACGGAATTTGCAATATACTTCTTTATTTTTTATTTGATTTCAATAATTCAAAAGCAGTTTAAATGGCTTAGAATATCGCAAAAATTAAATTTGGCTGTTTTTTGACGTTCTGCGCTTCACTGAAGATTTGCAACATATTCAAAACTGAGGCACTGTTTTGCTATTTTCGAATCTAGTTGTAATGAAATTTTATTCGAAAATCATGTTACATTGAATAAACGAATTCACGTTAAGAAATTATTCAATTGCATTTTTTTTTGTGAAATTCAAATTTCCATTTTTACAACAATCATTGATTTGTTACAATTCAGGTAAACCTTCAGGAACCGTAATCAATTCAAATTTGAATTTATTAGGATGTTGTCGATTTGGATTAATGAAAGTACTCGGAAATTGCATTAACAATAAAAATAAATGAAACAAAAATTGTATACGAAACATTGTAAAGAATTGAAATATTTCAGTTAAAGATATTCAAATGAAATCGATCTAGGGAATTTTACTTTTTACATTCACATCCTTCGTTTACATAATTCAATTCCAACCACAAAAATTTCTGAAGCATCTAATCCGAAATGCTAACATTGAATTGTACCACAAATTGCAACACCCACAAACTCAATATTCTATCTCAACATAAATCACCGCCCTCATTTCCACATTAATTCACTAGATACGAATAAAATGGAAATGGGCAACCCTAATATTACCATCTCAAGAAATATGCACACATCAACAATAACATCCAACTTTATTCAAAAAGAAAACTCGTTTATCCTGGGATAATAAAAATTGATGTTCTCTTCAATACAAACCACCCTCAATTCATGATTTATTGGTTTAAATAAATGTTTCTCTTTTTACGCTTTCAGATGAAAGAAAAGGCGTAGGCTGCTATGGATTTTAAATGATACATTTCTCAAAAATTTTTGTATAAACCTAATTTTTATTATAAGTAATGGAAAAAGGGGAAAACATTAAAACTGCTTTAATAAAAGAACCAAATCAATTTGTAAATAAATTACTTATATTGCATGTAATTAGCAAGAAATATATTAATTGGCGTGCCTTTCCTATTCGCTTTTGTGTCAAAAAATCTCATACTAAATGGACCAAGCTTGTACCAACTTTACAATATATACATATATATATATATATATATATATATATATATATATATATATATATATA
>JAODAH020016239.1:0-27195 GCA_027574865.2 Coproporus ventriculus | reverse complement strand
AATGTGAGGAATTAATTGCTACCTGCATTTCTCTCCACAAATAAATATAATTTATTCCAATTAATTAAAAAAAGCATTTAAAATTTTGATGTAAGACATTGAACTGGATATTTATATTTGTAGATATCTGCTATAAAATTTCTAATAATCAAAAATTGAGTTTCTGGATATATAGGTGAAGATGGCGGCGACTATACTGGAAAAGATTCAAACTTTAATTTGTATTTTTTATTTTTAATAAATTCACATTTTGTGTTTTTGTCTGTCAATATTTTTATAAATTGGATTTAAATGTCAGTGTCGGTGGTCCCATTATTTTTAAGTGTTTCAAATTTTATAGCACATCGAAAAATAATGAGGTTTGTATCTTAAGAAATTCTTCAAAAATGGGAGTCACAAAATGTTATTGTCGTAACAAGAAGCGATACTCTATAGTAAATTTTGAAATTCATGTTTTGGTGCCATCTATGTTCATAAATATATAACTACCACAAAAAAGTACATAAAACTGTAAAATACAGTTGTGCTCATTAGCAAACTCGATATTACCAAGAACGGAAATCAAAATCTCTACTCAAATACTTCAATGTCATAGTGATTTCATCTTCATAATTGTTTGACAAAACACAGAAGAATTGCAAAAATAAAAGTGAAAACTTTACACTGTCGCCTCGATTTCGAGAGGTTTCTAAAGAGATATAAAATTCAACAAGGATACTACCCCTATTGGTTTTCAATGTTCGTGTACCTAACCTTATTAATTTGCAAAAGCTTAAATAAAAATTTTGACACAAATAAAAAATTTAAATTTATTAAACAAAGAAAATACAATTTATTTTCAATTTTTTCCAACACTTTCTATCTTCTGTGGGTTCACTATCTCAATCTTTAGTTGTGACAGATTCATCGAAATCCATAAGTTTGTATTTGATAAGAGATATGCCGTCCAAATCAAGGCTGGAGAATGATTTAAAACATTTGAAGAATATCATTGAAGTACATGGCAAAATTTTTAGAGGAAGTAAAGGATACTAAGGTTTAAAAGCACAAGATTCCTGAGGTATTGGCCCTTTTCAAGGTTAAAAAAGAAATTGTTCCCCCGATTTCACAAGTAGATATCGTATCCTCCTTAATAGGGCCGTTGACTAGCATCTAATTTGTAAAAAAATCATCAATTTTCGGAAATTATTGATGTTCCTATATTTTCATACGAGTTTTTCAACAATTTCGAAAGTTGAAACCAAAAACTATGATTTTTCTTGCAATTTAGATTCTAGTCAACGCCCCTATAAGGAGGGTGCGACATCTATTGGATTAACGAGAATTAGTGTAATCGGGGAAAAACGTGACGCCCTCTGGTGAGTTGAAAAGGGCCAATCGTATTAAATTGTATTATAAGAACATGAGGTCGCAACCCCAAACACCAAATAACAAATTTTCTGTAAATAATTATTTACGGAAAATTTCATTGTGGTTCCGATTGTGACCTCCCGTTCTTTTTATAATATTTATTACTATAACTCTTTCTTATCATTAAGAATTTTTATTCTTGTTTAAATGAATCGAAAAATTGTGTGAAAGCCTTTCCTAAAATTATAGGTAGGAAGATTACTTGCCTACCCGGGGCGCCGTCACCTTGCGGGAGTGGGGAGGTTTGTAGCTAATGTGCTATGAATCAGAGAGCAATGCCGGTGGAAGTCTTTTATGTATAATATATAACCTAATAACATTGCATAACAAAGTAATTAAAGTCCCTGAATTACTGAAGTATTGCGATTCATGAAACCTATGTAAAATAAAAATGGGAATCAAAATGGCGGCTGATTGGATCAGTTATTAGATTCTGTTGGAGTTTTCAGTTTCTACAAGTTTTAATGGTAATGAAATTATGCAAAAATTATTTAAGAAAAAGATTTACTTAGGTTTTTTAGAATATAAATGATTGAGTTTCAATTAAATTTAAAAAGTGGAGATATAGGACACATTAATTTTATTTAAAAAATCCTATGTTCAGAAAAACCGAAGGTTGCAGATTCAAATCCTGCTTCGGGCCAAATATTTTTCAGAAATGTTATATCCGAAAAAAATTGATTTAATTTGAAATACAATTTCATTTTTTAACCATACTTGCATCATACTTTTCAATTCTTTTTATAAAAATACAAAGTTTTTTTATTTTTTCAGATTTTTAGATTTTTTTTTTAACCTCTGAAAAATGATCTTTTAAGAAGATACCCCATTCCGCTCCGAGTTCCCCTAATTTAATTCAATTTACCAGCTATTTTTTAAGAATACATTAACTTAAAATTTGTTCCTCTTCTACTCTGCGATAGTTTATTCTTATTAAAGGCGAAATAAAACTACTTCTTTGTTATATCTCTTTTTTATTATGACCCGTTACTAGTTTCGGATCGTTAAACTCATTAACACTTAATGCGCTTCTTCAGAAGATTTTTTAAGGTACAAATATAATAAATAAGATTTTTTTAATAAAAATATTTATTTGTTCCAATTTCGTACAACTAGTTTTTATAGTTTGGCCTGCAGAGGTGTTTGATGGATAGAAAACGAATATAAAACGAATTACCAAAGGATTCATTTTTATTAGAAACACAATTCTAAAAAAAAAAAAAATTTTTATTTGAATTATAAAAAACTTATTTAATGGTACTCACTAAAAGAACTTACTAGCAATATTTCGGATAATAATTTGAATATATAGGATAAGAGTAAACTGGAACATAGAATATCCTTCCATTGTCTATTGATTCATATATTCTTCTTCTTCTTTTAGGAAACCTTGGTCTAAAAATCAAGGTGTCAGCAGTATCTAAATCTTCATCTGTATTTTGTACATGGTGAGATGATACTGCATTTCCATTGCTTTCTGTTGAAGCTACGATATCTTCATTTACATCAGCAATAGACGAGATGCTTGTTGACTTTAATATATCATCAGCAGTAGTTTCCAGACTTTGCAAATTAAGTTCAATTGGATGTTCAGGAGGATTATTGTTAGTTAATGGGGTGAATCCATATCTTTTATCTTTGAGGATCTTTGGGTTGTCAGTTGCTGCATCGTTAATTGGAAGTGAATGGGAAGCGACGAGTATAATAGAAAATATGGTACACTAAAATCAAAATAAAAACATTATGCAATCATATTTATTTGTATATTAATTTAAATCGTTGCTATATAAGCACAAGATGGGAATTTGGTTGCTAAAACATCAGGAATTAAAAGTTTTCTCAGGCAATGGGGCAAGTTTTTCTGAGTTATGTAAATGGAGAAAAGTTAAAATTTTTTTTTTTTTAATTTTTTGTTTTTAATTAATTTTTATTTTATCCATTATAACATGTAACAAACGCAAAAAAACTTTTTTCCCTAACTCTAGATAATAAATTTTGCTTTGCAAAGAAATAAATAAATTTTAATTTTTTTCTTTTCGCTTAGCTCTAATCAGATTGTTCCGATACACCTAAACATTTAAAGCTTATTAATAAGTTTACATAAATAAATGAAAAACTCAATTTTATGCAAGTTCTCACTTGTGAAAACTAGCCCCAAAAAAAGGGAAACCTTTCCTCATTTTGGTTCTCATAAATTATCCTTCTAAAAATTTGTAAAATAAGTGTACATCAACATGTAGAATATTTATAATAACTAAAAAATCCGAATTTATTATCTTAAATTTGTACTCACTAAGAACAACATTTCTTCCGTTTACAAAAATACAAAATCAACTGAAGGTGCAATTAACACAAAAATATGCAACTAAAAGAATGAACCCCCAATATATAAGTCATTTTTAAGTCAACATTAATTCAGGGAAGAACAAAAAATGTACAATACCCATTTAACATTTGTACCCGTAATTAGCAGTTCTTTGCAAACCAAATTGTTTTTTTTATAGCCCCTTCAACCAGTTTTCGGCAAATTGTCTTAAAGGTTTAATAATACCATAAACATTTATTGCAGTTGTAATATAAAAAACTCAATTAATAGTATTTATTTGAGTAAAGAATCTTAATTGATACATAAAAAACTATAAGATAAAAATAGAATTTCAATTTAATTAACAACGTAAATACTGCGCTATCGTTATATTTGTTCAATTACTTATTACTTCTATAATGTTTTGATAAATTTTAGTGATAAAAAACTATTAATTCAGTTAGTACATACAAAAAACAAATAGGATATTACTAATATTTGAAAAATCAAAAATTTAGTAACTTAAATAAAAAATGATGCGTATCTATAAATTTTAAAGCGAAAAAGTAAAACCATTGAAAACAATAGTACTTTATACAGTAAATTGTAAAACAGGAAATTTTACGGCACGCGTGCAAGTTAGAAAACGAATGCCCAGCACGAGTTTTATAAAGCACAAGTGACCCTTAAAATTTGTTATGCATGAATTGTATATGATATTTTTTCTACTTTGTCTATATTTATTTCAATACATAATTAATTTAAAATTAATTTTTTCATGATTTTTACATAAGTTGGCCGTACTGCAAATGTTATTGATACGCGTGTTCTTAAATTCAAAACAATTCAAATAGGTTATGTAGGGGAGAGCGGGGCATATTTTCACAGTTTGGGTCTTTTGATCTCTCTAGCATTGTAATGTAGTTTTGTAAAAAAAATAGCGGCGCAGCATTTGGTGAGTAAATGAGTATACTTTGTGAACATAATATAATATAATTGGAAAGTCGTCCCTACAATGAATAAAACAACATTTTCTAAAACGTTAATTTTGAAAAAATTTGCCCCATATATGGGGCAAGTTTTCTCAGGCTATGGAGCAAGTTTTTCAGGGTTATTTAAATGGAGATAAATAAAAAAAAATATTTTTTTTTAATTAATTTTTATTTTAATCTTTGTAACATGTAACAAACGTAAAGAAACTTTTAATATTTGCTTTGCAAAAAAATAAATAAATTTTAATTTTTTTTCGCTTAGCACTAATCAGATTCTTCAGATAAACAGTTAATACACGTAAACATTTTAAGCTTATTAATAAATTTACATAAATAAATGAAAAACTCAATTTTGTACAAATTTTCACACGGAAAACTTGCCCCAAAAAATAGGAAAACTTGCCCTAAAAAAATAGGAAAACTTGCACAAAAAAAATAGGAAAACTTGCCCCGTTTTAGTTCACGTAAATTATCGTTCTAAATATTGAAATGAATGAATTTTAAATTAATCTTGATAAGGCATAATGTACTTAAGGGTTCAATAGATTTTCCCCTCATTTACAAAAAAATATAGAGTTCACTATGTTCAAGCACACATACATTAAAAATATCAAAATCGTGGAGCTGGATACTTTTATGCCAAGAAAAAGTACAAAAATATTTTCTTTGCTGTTAACATACACAGTTTTGCTTCAAATTTTATGAGGATATTCGTTTTAATGATATTTAACTACAAAAAAAATTCCAACGCTATATTTAGAAAACATGCCCTAGTGTAAACTCGCCCCGGTCTCCTCAACATATGTGGCACGGTCGAAATTTTATACAAGTGGTGCTTTTTCCACATCACATAAATTTCAATTAAGATTAATTTTAATACAAAACAATACGTTATTTGCGATATCCTCAATGATTTATTATCAAATAATGTCCACTCCATTTGACACAACATCAATTTGACTGAATCTGACATGTATATGTAAAATAAATTTAACGCCAACACCGAAATGTAAAAATTCGGGTGCCTTAATAAGGCTATTATGAAACCCGTTTAGGTTTCATAATTAGTATGTTATAATTTCCAAGAATATAAAAAAAATATATTAAAATTTTCAAGACACCAAAATGTCAATTGCCAAATGCAAAAGGATGGAATTCCTTTTGATTATCCTTTAGTACTTTTAAGTTGTTTTCAATGTTTTCCTGGTATATGAATTTAGACATTTTGCGAAATCTCTTTTAGGTGATAAATCGATTAGCTTGTCGTATTTTAATGTATTCTCTGCGCCTAAGTTTCCAGATATTGTTTTTGTAATAGAACCTATGAAATTAAATGAATCAATTATATAAAAGTCTTTATTTAATAAATTTTAAATGTAAACAAAAATGTATAATACATATAAAACAGAATGAAAAGCGTTTTCGTTATGGATGTAAGAATTTTTGACAGTCTTATTTCAAAGTAACATAATTTACGCTAGAACTGGAAATGTTGCTTCCTTCCACCTCTTCTGATAATAATTTTGATAATTTGGATAAGTAGGATAAGTATACACTGGAATATAAATCACTCTTCTATTATCCGATGGGGATTCGTAAACTCTTCTTCTTTTTGCCATTTTTGCTCTATATGCAAATTTAGGCCTAAAAACTATACTATCCGCAGTAACCATATCTTCATTGGAATTAGCTGTTGGGTGAGCTACAACTGCTTTTCCATGTTGATCTGTTAAAATTGTAGTATCATCATTTACATGAGAAATAGGGACAGCTACAATCTTTTTCGTTTTCAATATGTGATCAGAGGTTAGTCCTATATTTTGAGGATCTACTTCAATAGCATGATTTGGAATATTATCAGTATGCTCTATAGGAGTCAGAACATATCTACCATCATTATTTGAACTCATGGAATCATCTTCATTGATGGGAATTGTGTGGCATGTTCTTAGAAGTAAAATAAAATATATGGCACCCTAAAACAATTAATAATAATAACAATAATTCAATTTTAGTTTTCAATTCTTCTTTTTTCTTCAGCTTTACATTTTTTTTAATTTCTAAACTTTTGGAAGAAAGGAAAGCAGAATTAATGAAAAATTGAAAAATCAAAAACTGGAAAAATTTCAACAAAAAAATTGAAACACTCAAAATTTAAAAAATCTCGAAAAAGAGATTTTAAAATTTTCTTTCTTATTAGAAAACATTATTAAAAAAGGGGAAAAACAATTCGAATTTTTCGAAAAACACAAATCGAAAAACTAATTAAACAGATAAATAAAAAATTGGAAAGTGCAAAAATTGAAAAAGTAAAATAATAAAAGTTTTAGTTTTACTATTCGATTACTCTTAAAATAAAACACACGAGTGAAAATTAAAGTTATCAGTACTTACTTGTAACAACATTTTAGTAGTAGTGTAGCACCTGCAACTAAAAACACTCAAGAATAAGTAAATCCACAAAATGTAAATACAAGTTGCTAAAGTAAACAGTACTTCACATAAGAATGAGAATGTAATTTCGTTTGTACCATTAATTAGCTGTTGTTTTTGTATTTTTGTTGATAACCTCTGATAATCAGATTTCATCAATTTTACGATGGGTTTCAAAATAATGTAAATGTTTTTGACTATTCAATTAATTATTTAATACTATCGTAAAAAAACGTCATTCGTGATATCATTCTCTTCAAGGAATTTTATCATGTGCGTACTTTAATAATTTAAAAATTAATTAAAATTCGGTTTAATTGGAGCTTCGAAGAAATGTTTATTTTTGTGTTTATCAATTTTTCACCAGTCACATATTTCCAAATGTTTTTGCTTAAAACTTCATACATCTATTATTCTATTTTGGGATCTAAAATTAATATAAAAAAGGAATAGAAATAATACTTTCATCTTCTTATTTAATTATATTAAAAAATAAATAAATATTATAATATAAAAAATACTCATACATTTATAAATAATATATTGGCAAAATGGTTTGTAATGGGCATGTCTGATAATGATTTATTATAATTTTGAACGATATATTTAAGTAAGTACAGGAAATTGTGCTCTCCTATAATAATTTGGATAATAACTTGGATAATACGAATAAGTACGATAGAATGGCACAGGAACATAATATACTCTTCGATTGTAAGATTGATATCCATATCTTCTATTGTCATCAACATAATCATATCTTCGTCTATTATAGTTACTCGCAGATTCATATATTCTCCTCCTTTTTGCTAACTTTGCTCTGTACGCAAATAAAGGCCTGTAAACTATGGCTTCTGCAGTATCCAAATCTTCTTCTGAATTTGTCGGTGAAGAAATGATTGTCGAATCATTTTTATTAGATGTTGTATTTTTTCTTAAATTAATGTGATTTTCGGGTCTTAGTATCTCTGTCAATTTTAAAATGTTATTGTTCGATTTTGCATCTTGTACATCTATTTCATTAGTTTTATACTGAATATGATCGATTTGTATATTTTTATCGGTTTTATTGCTTGTTTTACTTTCTATTTCTTTGAACATTGGTATTGATTGACAATTGACGAGAAGGATAAAAAAATAGACATAATCCTGAAACAAAAATAACCATTTAATATTTATTTATATTATAATTTCTATAATGAAATTCATATCCAAATAGTCCAGAAAAGGTAGACTAATTGGTGGGGTTACTCTAAATGAAGAAAATAGGCTCATATACATATATACAATAAAATTCTTCATATTTTAAATGCTTGCTGAAAATTATCTTTAAAACTGAACTTTAACCTTTTTTTTAATTAGAATTTAATAAATAATAAACAAACAGAATGTTCTTTGAATCAATCACTTTATTTATTTCTAATTGCGAATTTAATTAATATTCAGAAAGTTTTAGTAATTTTAGATAATTCCGCGCGAAATTGGCCTATAAAGATTCAAAATTGAACCATAATATAAAAAGTAACTATATACTATTACGTTTTAATTAAATTCAATAGATCTGAAGTTCTTCAAAATGCCTAGAAGCAATTTTCTTAATGCAATTGACGAATTAGAATCGATTAGCTATCGGCGTTTAAATTACTCACGATTCCATCGAAGGTCTAGGCTACGAGGTCGGTTGCACCAATATTTATATTTGCGCTTAGTTCTAAACAATCTCAAAAAATAAGTCTTATTAAAATTTTAATTTTGTGTTTTCAATGCAAATTAAACAACTATTATTAAAAATAAGAAATATTTAAATGCAGCAGAGAGAAATCAAATTTTAATAGAAAGGGAATTGTTAATTTGGGAAAGGGTAAAACTATTACAGATGCATCGTTATTTTACCGCTTCAAAACTAAGTTATAGGAGGAACGTTAAATATTGGCCTACAAGAATCTTCTTTTCACTCGAAACAATACACCAGCTCATGCCTCTGAAACTGTTATATTCATTTTGCATGCATAATGCTCGCATTGAACTAATCAACGCTAGTCACTGTTTGAAGAGACTGAAGTGAATCAAGAGGAAAATGAAAAATATGTAAATTTTGACTATGTAATTTGGCGTTGTTTATCCCTTGGCTTGTGATCCCATATATAATATTCGCAAGCTTTACAAATCACATGAGTATAAAATCGAGTACAAGTGATGAAAATATAGTCAAATATCCATGCTTTAATGTTTTGCTAATAACTACTACAAATATATTTTGAAAATAGTTATTGCCTTGTGAGAAGTTATAATTTGATAGTAATAGAGAAGGATTTAAAAATTTCTTATTCAAATTATTTGAAAATATTTTGTAAAATTTTAGTTAAGAAAAATGTGTTAAAAATTTTTAATTTTTTATAATAAATAAAAAATTGACAATGTAAAATCTTTCAATGAATTATATTTGACCAAAATATATTGAAGATTAAAATTTATATCAATTTAAGAGTAGTGATTAAAACAATGTCAATCTTTTGGATATAAAAACATGTAAATTCAATAACGTAAACTGGGTGGGGTTATATTGAATAATATGAAGCAGATATGAATAAAATGAGAACTTTTTGATAAAAAAAAAACCAAAAGAGTTAAAAGGATGGAGAGCATTAACTTTAAACTTTAAAAGTTTTAGATACAGTTATACAGATGTACAACGAATTCCAAAATTTGGAAGCATGTGAAAAGAATGAAGATTTACCTTGAAAGATATCTCGAGGGGATAAATTAAAAAGAAAAGCTCAATCTCCATATCGATTGTTCTTATGGTGATTATTATTACTACAATTTGCAGAATTAAATTTTATCAGTTTTTTTTAAGAATATTTAGATATTATATCTACACAATAAAATAGGCATGTTTTTAAGGATTTTTAATATTTTACACTCACTTTTATAAACATTTTAGATTTTCTTATTTCCACTTGCTTTCAACCACTTGTGCCACTACAATGTACCCGTAAAAAGTTAAATTCACAATTTATATTCGAAAGCTATCTCTGAGTAAACACCAATTCACAGAAGAATGAGAAATATACCATTATGTCTGTGTCAGCAATTAGCAGATCTCTCCAAAATGAATTTAGATTTTTATAACCCCTGACGAATTATTTTCACCACATTTTATTTTTAGCTAAAACAATGTATGGATGAGTATACCATTTAGGAGTAGTACCTACGTCACTTAAAAATAATTATTTTAGAAAGAATTAAGTTTAATTAATACATATGAATAATAATTTTATGTGTGAAAAATAAAACGTTATTGTTTTAATTTTCTTTATAAATAGAAATAAATGTAAATTACTACAGCTGCCGTTATGATTATATTTGTTTAAACATTTACTTGTTTTGTTTGAAATTCCTTGCATAGAATTTGTTGTTCTGATTAACAGGTTGAAAATGAAATTGTTTTTATTATTCAACGAAACTGTTTCATTTTTATTTTTTAATGTAGGTATATGTATATATAAAATAAATCAACAAAAGAATTCACTTTCAAAATGTATGCTACTATACAAATCATTTATATATAAGATTTTGAGTGCTTTTTAAACGATAAACGTTTAAAAAATAAATTAAAACTAACGGTTTTTATTATGTATGTAGAACATGTCCTTGTTTGTGTTAATTTTAAAAAAGAAATTATTTACTACAATATTTGCAAAAATAACTAGCAAACAAAAGGCTTTACAATTTAACTGATTTTCTTAGAAAATTTAAACATTCAGTAAATTTCCTGGAGTTATAAGAAAATTCTCACCACACAAATCTAATCAAACAGGCAAAAGAGAAGCATTTAAAAAAATTGAAATAAATACAATTGGAAAATAATTTAAAATGAGAATAATTTTTCTCTCCAGACACGTTTTATTAGATGGTTTAATAATAGCTTTACTTCTACAAATGAGAATCTTATTTTTATAATTAAATTCAAATATTTTAATCCTATTTCTAAAATTTTATCGAAAAAGGATGTGACTAAAATAAATGAGCATTTTAATTTTCACTGTATAAATGTACTGCTTCACCAGATGCTACTAAAAACCATAGGCTGTTGCAGGCAAACCAGAGCAATATGACCGCCGTATAATTATTATATTTAATCCTATTAGTCCTATCTTTAACTTGTTTCACATTGGCCTTTTCAGAAAATTTATAATCACTTCAAAAAGCATTTGTTTGAAATTGCGCGATTTGATTAGTTGCTAGATAACTGAATAACACAAATGACATTTTTAAAATTTTGTGTTTTGCATTTTGTGTTTGCTTAATTATCTTTGTTAGTTTTTCCAAATTTTAAAATCAGTTTTTGCCAAAACTATACCAAACTCAATATGACGACGGGAAGTTCGTTTATTAAAAACTAAATTTTGTGTTTATATATTTTTGAATGAAAGAATGACATTTCATTGAATTGGAAACTGATGTAATGTCAGGTCATTTTACAAGGATGCAGAAAATAGACGTAGCAGAAAATAGAAAACTAATGGAAATGCAGAACTAGACGATTTCAAATAAAAAAATATATAGATGTTAAGATTGTATAATTGTGAAAAGTTAGTACCATAATTATTCTAAAGAAAAGAAGCAGAGGAAATCTGGGAAAGCTCGCTAACAAATTTAAGAGATAAAATATTAAAGCCTATTGCAAGAAAGAAGAAAAAAAAACAATACCTGAAAGAAAAATCTCAGAAGGAATAAAAATAAATAATAATATAATAAGGAAAATATCCTTGTGAAAAGGAAAAGAAATCGCAGTCCACGTTAAGAAATGAGATACTGCATAAGTTCAAAAATGCCGAGAAGATTGAAACCCAGAACAAAATTCCGAAAGATAATAACAATCATCCAAAACACAACTTATAGGCCTAATGGAGTCAATAAAGAATTCAGGCATGAGACTAAGGAAAAGAAATGTTCACAGTGGAGATTTTTTTCTTGATCATTATTACCAGCAAGTCACCATTTTTGAACGCGGTTTAAATTGACCGGTGTTGTGGCACGCTCCACCAATCGATTGGTGAAGCGAACTACAACACGGGTCAATTTAAATCGAGTTCAAAAATTTTCTCACTATCATTCTACTGAATCTCCAACGTGTAAGATATTTTGCTGCTCTTCAATGATAAAATGGTAAATTTCATAATTCAACTGAATAACTATTAAACATGAAATTTGTAATGGACACATCGGCAGATTACAAAATTTTCTCAATGAGTAGCAGCACGGATTATCGAAAGAAATAAAGGATATCCTATAAACAGCAAAAATAAATACCATTGCTGTTAAGGTTGAAGACAGGGAAATGTCAAAACCTCCAATCTAGTGTTTTAGATGTCAAACATTTGGACACAATAGATTTAAGTGCAATTCGAAACTTGGATCCCTAAAATGCAGTACAGAACATTAAACATGTAAATGCACTCCGAAAAAAGAATGCAGGGTGAGGTGCATAGACTGTAAAGGAGAACATATCACCTTGAGCTGAAAGTGCCAAGAACATACAGTATACATAAGACAGAAAGGAGCAGAACGGAAGAAAATTAAAACGAACCTCGAGAGAAGAAGGGACCATTTATGCCCAGAAAGCAGATTCAGCTTACAGCTCAAATTTCTTTAGAATCCATATTTGAAAAAATTAAACAACAGAATTGGAAGATTCAACAAATAAGAAAAATGCCAAAAGTTGTTGGCAGAGCTGATTAAATCTTAATTAATGTATTTATGTCTGTAATATTTTTGATATAATATACTCGTAATATGTCTTATATATTAATGTATTAATGTCATTTCACATTTTTGTGTAGTTTTTTTCAGAAGAGCTTTGACTCATCTTTATTTTCCATGTGGAAAAAATTAGGTAAAAATAACTACAAGAATGCGCTAAAATAAAATTTAAAATTTTATTGTGAAAATTTTGATAAACTTAAGGTGTGCAATTGGCTTATAAGTACGGGAACCATAAACAGCAGGAACGCATTTCTTGGTTAATCATCAAACTATTTTCATATACATTCATAAGCGGTAATAATTATGCAACAGGTAACATCGTATGTAAAATGTACAAATACAAAACAAAAATCAAATAAGTGCCTCATCTCTTTTCCTCTGAATTCTGAATTCCTACTTCTTTTGCTCATCTCATTGAAACGTTCTCACTTGAAAAACTACAATTTCTGAATACTACTGTGTATCTTCTGAAATAAACTGCACAAAAATGTATAATGACAAAAAATACATTAATATATAAGACATATTACGAGTTTATTACATCAAAAATATTACATACATAAATACATTAATTAGGATTTAATCAGTACGTTTAGCTCTGCCAACAACTTTTAGCATTTTTCTTGTTTGTTGAATCTTCCAATTCTTTTGTTTAATTTTTTCAAATATGGATTCTAAAGAAATTTGAGCTGTAAGCTGAATCTGCTTTTTGGGCATAAATGGTCCCTTCTCTCAAGGTTCGTTTTAATTTTCTACCTTTCTGCTCCTTTCTGTCTTATGTATACTGTATGTTCTTGGCACTTTCAGCTCAAGGTGATATGTTCTCCTTTGCACTCTATGCACCTCACCCTGCATTCTTTTTTCAGAGTGCATTTACATGTTTAATGTTCTGTACTACATTTTAGGGAACTAAGTTTCGAATTGCACTTAAATCTATTGTGTCCAAATCTTTGACATCTAAAACACTAGATTGGAGGGTTTGACATTTCCCTGTCTTCAACCTTAACAGCAATGGTATTTATTTTTGCTGTTTATAGGATATCCTTTACTTCTTTCGATAATTCGTGCTACTACTCATTGAGAAAATTTTGTAATCTGCCGATGTGTCCATTACAAATTTCATAGTTTAATAGTTATTCAGTTGAATTATGAAATTTACCATTTTATCATTGAAGAGCAGCAAAATATCTTACACGTCGGAGATTCAGTAGAATGATAGTGAGAAAATTTTTGAACTCGATTTAAATTGACCCGTGTTATAGTTCGCTTCACCAATCGATTGGTGGAGCGTGCCACAACACCGGTCAATTTAAACCGAGTTCAAAAATGGTAACTTGTTGGTGATAATGATCAAGAAAAAAATTTCCACTGTGAACATTTCTTTTCCTTAGTCTCATGCCTGAATTCTTTATTGACTCCATAAGGGCTTTTAAGTCTGTGTTTTGGCTTGCTATTATTACCTTTGGGAATTTTGTTCTGGGGTTGAATCTTCCTTCAGCATTTTTTGAATGTATGCACTATCTCATTTTTTTTTTCGTGGACTGGGATTTCTTTTCCTTTTTATATTTTACTTATTATATTATTCTCTCCCAGTTTATTTTTATTTCTTCTGAACTTTTGCTATCAGGTACTGTGATTTTTGTTCTTTCTTGCAATAGGCTTTAATATTTTGTCACATAAATTTGTTAGCGAGCTTCTCTGATTCCCTCTGCTTCTTTTCTTTACTTTACACAATTAGACAGGCCTAACGTCTGTATATTTTTTCCTTTGAATTCTTCTAGTTCTGCATCTCCATTAGTTTTCTATTTTCTGTTACGTCTTCTCCTGCACCCTTGTACAGTGTCCTGACATTACATCAGTTTCCAATTGAATGAAATGTCATTCTCTCATTCAACAAATATATAAACACAAGATTTAGTTTTTAGTAAAAGAACTTTCCGTCGTCATATTGAGTTTAGTATAGTTTTGGTAAAAAGTGATTTTAAAATTTGGAAAAACTAACAAAGATAATTAAGCAAACACAAAATGCAAAACACAAAATTTTAAAAATGTCATTTGTGTTATTCAGTTACCTAGAAACTTATCAAATCGCGCAATTTCAAACAAATGCTTTTTGAAGTGATTATAAATTTTCTGAAAACGCCAATGTGAAACAAGTTAAAGATATGGCTAATAGGATTAAATATAATAATTATACGGCGGTCATATTGCGCTAGTTTGCCTGCAACAGCCGATGGTTTTTAGTAGCATATGGTGAGGTAGTACATTATACAATGAAAATTAAAATGCTCATTTATTTTAGTCATCCTTCTTCGATAAAATTTTAGAAATAGGATTAAAATATTTGAATTTAATAATAAAAATAAGATTCTCATTTGTAGAAGTACAGCTGTTATTAAACCATCTAATAAAACGTGTCTGGAGATATTAAAAATTATTCCCATTTTAAATTATTTTCCAATTGTATTTATTTCAATTTTTTCAAATGTTTTTCTTTGGCCTGTTTGATTAGATTTGTGTGGTGAGAATTTTCTTATAACTCCAGGAAATTTACTGAATGTTTCAGTTAGACGCGGAAATATAGTGAAAAAAAAAATATTTTTTTTCACGGCAAGATGGATAGGTCTACAATAAATTGCATTCTATTCTAAGAGTGCCAAAAAAATGTAACCTGTTTGATATAGGGGGAAAGGTCATCTTCAGGTCTTCTTCGAGGAATCGAGTTAAAACATGCCCGAAATGAGAAAAGTTTAGTTATTCGGATTTTTTTGAGGTCGCTGATCACGAATATGACGATAGAAAATCTTCAGAGTATACCTGGAGCCAGGTCGTCCTGGGCACTAGGTCTTCTTCGGGGAATCTAGTGAAAACATGCCCGAAACGAACCAAATTTAATTAATCGGGGGTTCCATCTTGCCCGGAAAAAATGCATTATTTTTCACTACATTTCCTCGTCTAAGTGTTCTAGGCAAATAAATTTTATAGATTTGTAGTGCTTTTGTAAAGCTTTTTTGCAGAGAAGTACACCGTACGATGTTTTTTATTTGAATCATATAATAATTGTTTGGATACTGAGTCCTAAAATATCATTTCAGGTATACGAGATATGTGAGAAAGTAATGAGACTGATTTTTAATTTACCAAAGTTTTTATTTTTTCATTTAACAACAATATTGTCTCCTTTGGCAGCTATATACCGGCAAAAGTGACAGATTTTAAAATTAAGTTAATGGTCAGTCTAAACATTCTGCTAAGTCACTGATCTTTAATTCTGTCAAGTTATCGTTTCTTATGGACTCTGATTTTTTATCTCACTTCGGACCGTTTTCTTACTAACAAAAAGATTGCCCACAACATCATATGATTGTTCTTCTTTCATCTGAGATCCGTTATTGAATTGGTAGGTAAAATAATTTACTATCTCTTGTCCAGATTGGAGATTCAAATCGTTGTATTTCATGATGTAAGGTATTTGACAACCATTCTTCTTGCTTATGAATGAACGACAAGAGACAATAAGGATCTTTAGAAATAAAGTTTTTCATTTTGATGTCTTTGTATGCTATTTCAATCGTTTTTGTACTAAGGTCAGATGGATTCTCTTAAGGACTGTATTGTTACATTTCAGTTTTTCTTTTAATAAAATATCTTTATTATTCTGTTTGTAAACTATTGTGGATATAACTTTTTACGAGCTCGACAAGTTTTTAGCATATATTTATCACAGACTTTCCATATTAAGATTTATGTCAATGTCAAAATGCACATATAAAAATGTCAGTTGTCAAGTGTGAAAATGTCAATTGTGAAATGTCAAAATGTCATGATTTGGGTGACCTTCACATTTTCACGCGCAATTAGCCTGACTTTTGTCAACATATTCATTTGTTAGGATTGCTTGGTTTTTGACCCTTTTTGTCACTAATTTCTTTTGCATTCTAAAATTTTTGAACATTTTAATATTGTTAGACATTTGTTGTTCTAATATTAAACATTTTAATATTTGGCACTTGATATTTTGTCCCTTTATTCTTTCTAAAGTTTTACTTTTCGCTTTCATTCGTTTTGACAATGCTTAATGTTTGGATTTACAAATAAAAGGTCGAAGAAAAAAACATCGAAATAATTCTTTGAATCTTTATTTACATATTTCTTATATTATAAAAGTACAAAATAAATTACTACGATTCTTACATATAATTAACTTTAACATATTTATGGCAGATTAATTCTAAAAATTACTTGTATGTTTGTTAAATATTAACAAACAAGCTTCTTATCCATCCAAAATGAGTGTTTGAGCAAAATTATAATTATGTTAAAACGGGAAACTTTGCATTTCTGTAATATGCAGGATAGAAATCATCATCATCTTCATAAACAGCTCTTCTATATGGCCGTACATATATCCTGTATCCAAAAATATCTCTTGGAAGTGGTTCCAAGCCATCATCAAAGCTACGTGCGGGATAGCTTTCGGCAGTAAATACTACCAATAGCAAAACCTGAAAAAAAATTGAGTTTAGATTTTTAGATAGTCAAAAAGTGATTTAGGTATATCCTATTCAAAATAATTTTATATATACGAAATATAATGGATTTTAGTTTTTTGTTTCTACTTTTAACAATAACTTAAAAAATAGCAACAGCCTTTAGATAATCAAAAATTTTAAATAAATCAAAAGGAATAACATATTCAAAGTTTATAAAAATGATTAATTAAAAATTAAATTATAAAAATTCAAAATTATTGTTATCTAAACTACTTACAAATGCAATCAGAGTGGTGTTCGATTTCATTGTCTGTATGTGTGTTACTTCTTCGGTACAATTTTCGAATGTTCGATTTAATAAAACTTTGCATGTCTTTATATATGATCTTGATACTATGGAAAATATAATTTATTTACTTTAAATTAACATGAGTATATTCATATCGGCACAACACATTCCAAACTGTTGGAATAAAATGAAATATAACAATAACTTGTAAATATTGATAGTAACGTTATGTTAATCAAATCTATAGGCTGCTAATAATTATAAAAAGATATTATGTTTATGTGAATTCATTATGTAATTATCAAATTTCTAATTTTAACTCTTTACATAGATACCCGTGAAAATATATTTCTATCAATCTTATTAGATAACGCAGCTCCACAGAAAACTATTTTCCTAACACAAGTAGAAAATAGTAAATATCGTGGTAGTAAATTCAAAATATTTCCATTTTCTCTCGAATTGGAAACATTACTTTTTAGGCATCCAAAATTAAACTATTCAGGGATTTCAAAGTTATTATTTCTTTTAAGCAACAATTGTTACGTTAAATGGCAGGGTTACTGATTGTTATGGGTAACATTATAACATTGATGTAAACTATTAAGATATTTTTCTACTTCTGCAATCATAACATACTCATTATGACATCCAAACGGGTTTCATAATAGACAGATAGTCAGATTGATATGTGTTAAATAAGGCGGACATTTAATTGATGGTAAATGATTAGGAAGATCGCAAATAAGGTACTGTTCTACATAAAAATTAATTCTAATTGCAATTTATAAGTGGTTGTGCGGAAAAAGCACCACTTACAATTTATGCATAATGAATTTTAAGGGAAACTAGCACTAGGCACTATTTTCCTAGCACGCGTGCCTTAATTTTTTTTTACTATTTAATATAGACGATCCTCTGGAAATTAACTAGACGTACGTTTTTCCTTCTCTACAACGTATTAAACATCCATTAGTCGGAAAAACTTCCGGAAGTCTATTTGTGTTGGTTCATCTGATTTTATTTGATGACGACATTCATGACGTGAAACGGTTTCACTACTGAATAGACAATATTGTCTTCTGGTACGAAACTATGACATTGGAATTTAAATCTCGCGGGTATTTAAATAACACCTCGAAAGTAGCAGCCAAAATGTGACATTTTTTTAAATTTGCGTCATTAATTTCTATTTTGTTAAAAATAATGACGTTGAAATATTTGAATGCAGGTCATGTTATCCATGACCCACCCAATTGCACGGTAATGAAGCTTGTTGTTATTGTATGCCAACCTATAAAAATAAAATTAATTCGATAACCATTTGAATGTAATTTAAAATGTTAGCAGAGCGGAGGGTATGAGAAGGAAAATTGTTACCGCCTTACCTATTTATTCTATTTTCAACTTCGTTTCGGCAACGCTCTTAAGCATTCTCAACAGATTTATTTTTAAAACCTTTAATATTTTAATTATTTTCATTTCTAGTTTTACAAATTTTCCTTTATTTTATTTCCCTAGCATTTCATAATCAGATTCTGATTCGTTTGTTATTTCGTTTATATAATTTTCTAAAATCTTAATTTTTTAATTTTTAAAGTTGTTATTACCATATTCACCCTTTGGTTATAAATTTTTCGTTTTTGTTTTTATTTCTACATTTATAATTTTTCAATTCTTTAAATTTTCAGTTTTTATTTGTAACGTTATAAATTTTTAATTTTTGAAAAAATAGATAACCAATTTTCCTTAGAGAAATAACATATGGGCAACAATAAAAATATTATGTGTTATAACTGTATAATTTGATTTAAAACACTAGTGATCTTAAGAGCACTATGCTTTCACCAATACGCATGCTTTAAACAATTAATTATGCACTTGTATCAAAATACTCTATTAAGTTAAAATGCAAATTGAAAATAATTTTTTTATAACTCGCATAAATATGTTAAAATCTGTAATATAAATTTGAACGCAATAAATATTTTTGAATTGTGGAATCTTTTCAAAAATAATTTGACATGTTTATAGTAAATATTTTTTATTTAACAAATAACAAATAATTATTATATTTTTCAAATAATAATTTTGCTAACAATATATTATATAATAATTTGCTTTGCTTCAATTCAAATATTATATTATATTATTATATTTAACCTAAGTTTTTGAATTTTTTCTTCGACGTTTAATACCAAAAATAGTACTTTATGATACAGGTGCATAATGAAACGTTTAAACCACGTTACCAATTTAAATTTGTTATGGAATAAATTAGGAATTTTATGTCACGATATGAAATTTTTGTAGATTAGAAAATTGTAGAAAAACGTCGATTCATTTTCAAAATCAATATTACTAAAAAAATTTTTATTTAATAACACAAGCCTACTATTGTTATGTTTTTAAATATTTGCATATTTCTTAAGGTTGATTTTCATCTTCATTTTTTACCTGCTCATCAGGATATTTTAAAAAAGTGCGAATATCTGATCCTATAAATAGGCACAAGACGCTTTTTTAATAACTAAATATAATATAACAATCATATGTGGATAATAAGCCATGACCTTAAAATAATGCTAATGCTCTTAGGACAGCATGGAAGGTAAACAATTTTTTTGTTCAAAGTTTTGGCTACGTAATTCGGTCATAGCATATTATACATTGCTGAGATTACCATGCATTTGATATTACTTTTTAGAATTTTATAGTTATAAATCCTAAGAAAATATTTTCTTCTTATTGAAAATAAATCATAATCACAGGCTGGTAATAAATATTCATATTGTTGATTTGAGAAACTCATATTATTGATAAACATAATTAGCTTTTATATTTAGAATCGATTAAATATTATGGACAATCATTTTAGCTTTAAAAACCTTCTTTTAAAGTGTTTAACCACCCCTTAAAAATAAAAACTAAGACAAAATCTAAAAGAAAAAAATCATATCATATCTCTCTTATTATAAAACTTTTGTTACTTTCGTCGTTGATTGGAATCAAATCCTACCGACTACGCCATTTGTTGTATTTGTTGGGTAATCACAGTGGATAATGTATCTTTTGATTTTAAACAACTTTATTTAAATTATTATTTTGATTAACAAAAAAGTTATGATTTTGGTAACTAGTACAACTAAACTTATAAAGATAGAACTTATAACTTTTGTGACTCAACTTATATCTGACGGTCATTTGTAAAGGTACGACTTATAACTTGTCTGGTAACTTGTAACTAACTTAAAAAGATGAAAGGGTAGGTTTTTATAGGAATGGTCAAAGATGGGATTGTTTGTTTAAGGGAAAGTTCGAAAATGAATTAGAAGGAGTTCTGTGGAGACCGTAAACACCCTGTATTTAGAGCGTTTTGAGCCAAATTCAAATTGGGTTGGGTTTTTCTTTAGAGTTACAAAGAAAAAAACCATTTCTTCTTCTTTTTTTAGCAGTCCTAATCGATAAAAAAAGAAAAAAGAACGGAATCCGTACTTGACCTGGGCGATCTAGACTTTTTCGAACCGAATTAGCTCTATCTGTGGCTAATTCCGCAAATAGAAAAAAGAATTGAAAGGGAAAAATATAAAAGAAAATTAACCAGTTGAGAATGCTTAAGAGCATTACCAAAACGAACTTGAAAATACAGCAAATAAGTAAGGCGCTAATAATATTCCTTCTTATTCCTTCCGTTATGCTAACATTTTATATTACATTCAAATGGTTACCGGATTGATTTTACTTCTATAAGTTCGAATCAACATCAAGCTTCATTACGGAGCTATTCGGTGGATGACAGATAACATAGTTTTGTAGCCTAGATGATCTAGATGATCATTATTACAAAAAAAATAATTTATTAAACAGCGGAATTTCTATTTTTTTTTTTATCAGACGGATACTTTCTACAGGTGAAAGGTAAAAAATCCGTTCCCGGCGAGTCTCGAACTTACGATCTTCCGCTCTTCCACTTAACAAGTGTCCCGCGCGTGGGACACCTAGGAAGGGGAAGGTCGTGAGTTCGAAACTCGCCGCGATTGAATTTATTTATCTATAATTTAACCCTAAAATTTATATTTAAATTTCAGAAGCAGTAGTGGAAGTGAGATATAACAATGGTAAATTGTATGCGATAGAAAGAGGCCGAATAAGAGAAAATTTGAAATTGACTTTTATTAAAAATTTTCCTACAATTTTTTTCTCTAATTTTCGTCTCGCAGTGACTGGAAGTACGACGTAGCAATAATGAATCGTGTATGATAGAAAGAGATTGAATAATATCATTTTTAAAATTTCTTTTTTTATCATTAATAATATTTTAAACAATTTTCGGATGACAATGAGTGAAAGTGGGTTAGGTTAGTTACTAATCTTTTATTTCATTTTAATAGGTTGGTATACAACCACAACAAGCTTCATAATCGACCTTTTTCATGGATGATTTGATTCAAATATTTCAACTTCATTATTTATTTGACAAAACAGAACTTTATAGCGCAAAATTTAAAAAAATTTCAAACAGTACCAGTTTACACTCATTATTTGAACTACTAATTTATTAAAAATTAATTTAATTAACAAATATGAGTTTCTTCAAAGGAAATAATGATTCATTAAAATTTCACAGCTAAGTTTAATATATTACGAAATTTTATATTTGATGACTCTTCTTCTTTAAACTTGTATTCTAAAAGTGGAAAAACACTCATGCATACGCTAATAAGTAAATTATTTGTTGCTATTTATTTTGAACAGGTTTGTTGTGAGTGCATGTTTTTGTTTGATTTTTCTTTTTAGTTCACACTACAACAAGAAATTCCAAAAGTTCGAAGTATTAATGGACTTGATGTAAATAAATAACAAAAATGTTTGACTTGAGGTCTGCATTTAATTGAAAAAAAAAATCACTGATTATAAATAATAATGACAATAATAATTTTTACTGTTATTACTTAAAAAGAACTCGGTATTTTCGCAATAAGTAAGGATTCCAAGGACGCATAGTCGCCGTTGCTTTCCCTGCATGACATCTCAGTATTCTTTCAGAAGGTTTAGCTTCAGTGTGTCGTAAGAATTTCCTCCAGATACCAACAATTACATCTTGTGCGAAAAAAGTTGTTTCTTCGGAATCCATAAAAAATTTCCTCTTTGTACACAAACACTGCCCTGGTAAAAATAAAACATACGATACCATTTCGACAACACGTGCATAATCAGGAGGACAAAAAGAGAAGAATCAGTACCAACTCAAGGAAGAATCAGAAAATTTTTATTAATTAAAGATGTTATTTTGAAAATAGGGAAGATAAAATAAACTAAACAATTTACCAATGTGACCGAAAAAACAAAAAATAAATAAAAGGAAGGTGTAGGTGATTTTAAAAGGAATGGTGAACACAAATCTTTATTTAATTCTGTAAACTTAATATAAAAGATGAAAAACGAAGATCTAATGTTAATGGCGGAAATGAAGAAAAGAAAAAAATACAAATTCAATGAAAGGAAATATTAAAGTTAAAAATGAAGGAGAAAAAACTAAGCTTAAATAACGAATGTAAAAAATGAAAAGGTTCTTGAGAAGATTCTTTTTCAACTTGATAAAAATAAATCTGCTTGTGGTTTAATTATTTCTGCATTGGTCTTATTTTCTTTCAAAATATTTGTGCTGATAATGAGTTTTCGAGATTTATTTCCTTCTATTTTTCGATATTTGTGATCTTGAAATAATTTAGGTAGATTAGTTCTTCTGTTAGAAGAAAAGACATCAAAGGAAATAGATTTCAGAAATTCGTTATCAGCGCAATTAATTATTTTCAACTTTTATACTTCCTTTCATTTTCTAATTTTTTTCTTTTCTTTACATCCGCCATTTACATTAGATCTTCGCTCTTCTTCTATTATATTAATTGAATTTTCAGAAATAATTAAATTGCAAGCAGAAACCGCAAGCAGATTCATTTTCTAAATTTAGAAAAAAAAAACAATTTTCTCAAGAATCTCCTCTCCAGTCATGTAAACTTAACTTCGTTAATTTATTCTACCATGAATTTGTTACAAAATTCTACTAAACGTGAATTTCATAATTCTCAATGCAGCAAGAACCATTAGATCTCTCAAATTAATACAATTATTGCGCGATGACGTCCTTAGTTGTTTTTAGTTCTCATTCACTTTTTATAAACTGGTACTTTAAAACATCTACTGATAATTTTTTAGCACGTTAGTTTTTCCATTTATGCACTATTTTCTTGTAATTCTTCAGTCCCAGCGTCTACTTAACTAATCTTTAATTTCATTTCTACATCTAATTTTGCAATTTTCACTTGCCATTCGGAATTTAACAGTCCTCCTTTTAAGGGTTTTTGAGTAGTTTCATGATTCCCTACCCTAGGTAAAGACATATAAATTTGTATTTACAGACTTCATATGACTCGCATCTTGAATATCATTCACAATCATCGTTACATCAGATACTAACCATTGGTACATATCCGCTAAAACTTCTAACTTTTCTTGCATCATTTTACTACTACAGGAGAATATTGCAAACTTTCCGATTTACTCACTTGACTCAACAGCGAGCACAATTGTAAAATGTGGTCAATCGAATCTTGAAAAGCATTAGATGAGTTGCGCAATAATCTGAGTCATCAAGTAGAGTTTGCTATCAAGTAAATCCAACCAATCCCTGTTGTGCTTGTTGAAATGCAGCGTTCTCCATCTGCATTGATAATTCCTTAGCAGTTGTTAATAATGCCGATACACAGTAATATAATTGAGGAAAATTTGTAGCACATCCAAAGTAGATTAGATTGGAATATAATCCTACTGAGTGGTCCAAGTCACATTTTAGTCTATCATTGCTTTTCAGGTTAGCAAACCGATGCTCGTGAATTATATAGGCACTGTCTATGAAATCCTGTGTTCGTTCAAGTGCCGAATCTAAAATCCTTCTAGATGCGATCCATCCCATGTCACTATATTGAGTACCAGGAGATAAGAAACCAAAACAGCACCCCCATAATTAAATATTCCGAGAATTCAATCATTTTTGATGTCATTTAGATTACAAAATTTGTGAAATGACCCGTCATCGATAGAACCCTGAGATCCATTTTGTAAGTCGGACAGAAGTACGTGTGCCAAATCAAAAAATTTATCTTCTTTAATGGAATTGCCCAGATTTGAAATTATTACTTCCAAATTTCACAAGAGATTTTATGATAACATCTGCTACCAATTTTTTTCGCAGCAAATATTTTCACCGCCCGAATTATTTAAATTGCTGACATTTTGTGAATTTGTTGATTATTTGTAAAAACAAAATAGATTGTTTTGTTTCAATTGAAGTGAAAGCATATAACCGGTTAATGCGATGTGTAATAAATAAATAATCTTAAATCCATAGATTCGTAACTCCCATACAACGTTTTAGCAGCGGTGGAGCCATCTCTTTAGAAGCTAAACGAACTAACTTAAAATGTGAAGTTCTAAATGCATGAATTAACAGAAGATTTATTGATTTTTAAGAAGAGCAAGTTTTTTATTTTTAAAGATCTATAATCTCGCAAAGGCAATTTGTGAAATTAATATTCTTCAAAAATAACCAGTTGAGAATTATTAAGAGCATTTCCAAAATGAACTTGAAAATAGCGCAAATAAGTAAGGTGGTAACAATTTTCCTTCTCATCCCCTACGTTCTGCATTTTAAATTATATTAAAATGGTTACGCCATTCATTTTATTTTTATAGATAGAAATGCAACAATTACAAGCTTCATTATTGTGCTATTGGGTAGTTGACGAATAACATAACCTGCATTGAAATATTTCAACTTCATTATTTTTTACAAAGCAGAAATTATTGGCGCAAAATTTAAAAAATGTCAAATTTTAACCCCCATTTCCTCAACAGTTATCAAAATACGACAAAGGAACTACCCCATTATTTTTCGATGTACTTTCCAAATCTTCAATCAGAATTCAAAAATACCTCACACACGCACACGCACACGCACACGCACAAAGTAAAGTTACAGTATGATAGAATTCTTATTGCAAAATAGAAATTTTACCATGATAAAAATCAAGGATATATATAAAGAACGCGCAACATGGGACAAGAAAGTTAAGAAACTTTCAATCTTTAATTTTTTCCTCTTGTACTGTTCTGCCAAAATGCTTACTTTTGCTGGAAAACACGAAAATTTAAGTTTTCTTAAAACTCACGCAGATATATCATCGCGAAAATATTCAAATCGTGTTAAGGGAACTTCAAAATGCTTAAATCACATTTATCTCATAATCACCCATTTTATTTAGCTTAGGCAGCAATGATGCCTGCTTGTCGCTTATAGTTTCCACCAAAAGTCCCTCTCTGGTCTTTCTAATACTGGCCACTTTTCCTACATACCCATGCATACTTTTGCAAATTGCTAAGGTGCTAACCTTAGCGAAATCTCCACTTTCTCGACTCACCAAAAGGAACCTGGGCGCAGATACCGCCTTCTCCTTCATAGAGTTTCGGGTGTTTTCGTTTGATTTTTCCATGAAGTAATTTACTAGCGCATACAAAGGGGTAGATCGGGTAGGAGGGAATGGGTATACCCTCGGATTTCTCCTACTCCAGTTCCCTGAAACCTCCGTCTTATCCGTTTGCCAGTCCCGGAAGACGGCGACGTACTGGTTCCGCCCGTTGCTGTGAAGTTCCGATCCTATCTCTGCATCGTTGTGGGCAGCTCTTGGCCGCCAGAAGTGCTCACCTTCGACCTTACCGGCATGGATGTCCCTGCCAGGAGTATTAATACAAGACTTCCGTCGGCATTGATATATAAATCTCTTGAAATGGAGGCGAAAGTGTAAAGTTTTCACTTTTATTTTTGCCATTCTTTTCTGTTTTGTCAAGCAATTATAAAATCACTATGATATTTAAGTAGAAATTTTGATTTCCGTTCTTAGTAATATCGAGTTTGCTAATGAGCACAACTGTATTTTACAGTTTTATGTACTTTTTTATGGTAGTTACATATTTATGAACATAGATGGCACCAAAACATGAATTTCAAAATTTGCTATCGGGTATCGCTTCTTGTTACGACAATAACATTTTGTGGCTCCCATTTTTGGAGAATTTCTTAAGATACAAAAATCATTATTTTTCTATGTGCTATAAAATTTGAAACACTTCAAAATAATGGGACCACTGACAATGACATTTAAATCCAATTTATAAAAATATTGACAGACAAAAACACAAAATGTGAATTTATTTAAAATAAAAAATACAAATTAAAGTTTGAATCTTTTCCAGTATAGTCGCCGCCATCTTCACCTATATATCCAGAAGCTCAATTTTTAATTATTAGAAATTTTATAGCAGATATCTATAAATATAAATATCCAGTTCAATGTCTTACATCAAAATTTTAAATGCTTTTTTTAATTAATTGGAATAAATTATATTTATTTGTGGAGAGAAATGCAGGTAGCAATTAATTCCTCACAT
>JAODAH020016236.1:0-17777 GCA_027574865.2 Coproporus ventriculus | reverse complement strand
ATCTAATAAGAAAAAGAAAGAAATACTCCCTCCCCCCGTAGGTATATAAAGTTGAATAGTTAGTAGAGATGTTCTAGTTCAACTACTTCTAGTTTGTGCCTTGAGGGCTATAATGAAATGTTTACATAAACGTGCAATTTCCTACATTCCCCTTTACAAAAAAAAAAACTATTTTATAAGTTTCCTAATTTCAAGAACATCATTATTTTAATTTATTTTGGTTAAAATTATTTTTTAATTAAATTTATAAAAAAGCTGAAGTGCATATATGTGTCAGTCTGAAAATTTTTAATCTTCATAAAGTTGCAACGATTTATGTAGATTATAATTTTTGCATAAATTTCATGAGAGTTGTGGGGTTTGAAACCTCCAGGGTGTAAAGGAGATTTCACTTACGTGTATTTTATCCCATTATGGATTACCGCGACGTGTTTCTATTTAGGTACCGCAAAGAAATAAAATATCAAGATGAGATATTATAATTTTTTTTTTATATTAAATTCATTGATAGTTTTCTAAGTGTAAAATTTTTATTCTGTTCATGTCTAGACGGATAACTTTTAAGACTTAATAGTTTATCAGTTCGGTGTATAAAACTTTTCCAGGGGAGTTATTTCAGGAAGGTCAGCACCTGTTTGTCTCCGAAACTTAACATAGTAGAATGGGGGAGGGGTAGTTGAAAAAAGGGGGAAACGTACAATATGAACTTGTCATTTTATTATTGCCTAAAATTTGAAACTCGCAAAAGAGAAGTTAAGGGAAGTTCTAGTTCCGATCGGAGAATACGAACATGCCCAAATAAGAACTTCATACGGCAATTGATATAATAAATAAAAAGTTTTGATTGTATTTGAGATTTAAAAAGATTCTAAGATTTAAATTCATATTTTTTTGCATTAAATTAAATTATTTGTTTGTTATCCAATCTTTTAAGATTCATTCAAGATTAATTTCGTATGCTCATCACATGTACCTTTTTCGATGTCCTGTGGGGTTCATATGAAGTTAATATGAGAATTTCCTATCATATGACACGTCACGTATTGGGGTTTGTTCCTGTTTTGGCGTGTCCTATAACTAATCGGTAGAATGGCCAAGATTTTTATTGGTTTTCCTTCGAAAGTGGGTGACAGGTAGCGTAAATGATACCAGAACTAACGTTAAACATAATAGATATTAAAAACAAAGGGGTAGCACGAAAATTCCACCCGAAAATTATGTAAATAAATAAAAACAAATGAATTTTTGTGAAGCGAGCTATGAAAAATATATAGCTTATTTTTAATCTTTTCATTTCATTTCCGTTTTATTTATTTATTTATTTTTTATTTTTGTAGGGGTTGTACTAAAAATAAATATGGGTTACGCGTACATGAACATTGGCCTATCGCCAAAACAGTTTCTGTATCAGTGGACCCTAAAAATATAGCGCGAGTTGGATTGCGGGGGTGCACCAGGGGCTAATATTATAGAACATTAATTTTTAGTTTTATCTCTCAACATAAAGTGTACACAAACTCCCCTACGTATATCAACCCTATTCACATCTTTTTAGTACATAATTTTCATTATTAAACATCTTTATATTACCAGTAATTTCACTTTTATGTATTTTTATTACCAACCAACCCCCTTTTTTTATCTTCCCACAATAAAGATAGAAGCCATATTCATACCTACATGTTATATAAAAAAAAATTCCCTTAATTTTAATATTATTACATTTCGAAAATAAAAATAAAATACCCAACTAAAAGTTGTGAATATAGTGGTTGCGCCAGGATACAAATAACTAAATTTTCCTTTTTCGATTTTATGCTCCAAAATATGGATAAATTAAAACCAGTACGTTTCAGCGGACAGATATTTTTCAACGATTCTCTAATAAATTTTCCAAAATTTAAAATATAGCCCTATATATCCAAAAAGCGTACTTAAAAATTATCCAGGCATTGGAATGAAAATATATGAGAATCATTTTTTATAAATTTTGCAACAAAAATAAATTTGACAATTTTTTTTAATAGATTGTGCTTTGTATTCTTGCAGTAATAAAAGAAAATCAAGATGTTTCTATAAATCATAGATCATCGGTTAAATACGGTTATTATCGTTTAATGATTGATTGAGTTAAAGTTCTGTAAGCGTATTTAAGGGCCAATTTAGGAACACCCATGTTAACTCAGTTAAATGTCGTGATCAATGCTTTCACATAAATTCCATTGTGGTTCACTTGACAGATTAGATATGGAACTTTACTTCATTTATGGGAAACTAAAGGAATTGTTGAATTATTGCACCTGTCATAACTGGAAAGTCTTCTTCCTCTTTTATCCTATCGCTTTTCTTTTTCTCCTTATTTTCTTTTCTTTCATTCTCTTTATTTTCTTCTTTGTTCCTCTAATTTTCTTTTCCACTTTTTGCATCCCTTTTTTTACCTCTCTTTTTCTCTCCCTGTGTTACTCTGTACCCCTTTCCCTGTTTCTCAAAATAAGAATATTTTCTAACTGTCCGTATATCAATTTGTACTATGTATGTTGTGACATTGTTGAAAATAAATGAATCTCTTTATGAAATAAATGGCCGGTTTGTTAAAAGGATTTTTGATTTAAAGTTTTTTTCCCATCTAAAAGATAAATCATCTAGTCCGTTGAAGTTTTCAATTATCAATGGGATTAAAGTGTTATAATTAGGGGTGGCCCGAAACTGTTTAAAAGTCCCATTAGCGCGCGGCCGGTTTTAAAATAAATACGATCGGTCGGATAATAGGTCACTGCAACAGTAATAACTTGGAAATCTGTCCCACCATTTTAACCCCCCATCCCTTATTTCCGCCCGGCCCGTTTTGTTTCCATGCGCATTATAAGTGTGTAATTTGCAGCTCGGATTTGAGTATAAGTGTGACCACAACGATGCTATGAATAACACTCGTTCTCTCTTTTTTTTACCCCTGCACCAAATTATGACCGTGGCGGCTTTGTCACCCCCTGAAAAAATATTGTTTATACGAATTATTATGATTTTTTTTTCTGAGCTAGCCGTTGAGAACTTTTCTCATTAGGGATTTTTTATTCCTTCCTATTTTCGCACTGATTTATGATTGTATGAGGACCAAAAAGGTTTTTTATTAGAAAAAGGATGGTGCGGTCATTTTAAAAATGGCAAAAGGGGTACACAAATTGAAACTTTGATCCTTATTTTTCCTTGTAATGTTAGGCGCGTATGGACGGGGTGTTTATCACATAAAACTTTTATCTGCCCGTTGCATCGTAAAATGTTTTATATTCGTGTGGTGTTTAATGCAATATTAAAATTTTTTTGCGGGGTGGGAGGAACGAAAGAAGAAGGAAGAGATGAAAAAATATTTTTATATTATGTATAAACAGCGTGTTTTATTAACACGAGTAGCAATAAAAAATTATTAAAGTTAATAATTTTTTACAAATGATATTACAAAATTTGTAATTATGGTTGTAAAAGTTTTATCATCCCCTTAATAATTTACAATATGTTTCCCTTTTAATTAAGATTTTATTTAATTTATAAAACGAGCTAGTTACTAATATATATATATATATATATGTTTTTTTTTTTGAATGACGCAAAATGCTTTGATGTGAAATGGTGGGATATTTTCAATAAAACTGGGAGCACTTGTCAGATGGATTTTTGTAGACGAATCCAGACAGATTTTACGTTTCAGTTGATACTTGCGGCTGACACGACAAGCACCATTACACAGATCAAACTATAAATTTCAGTCTTATTACATTTTACTTGCAAAAGTTATTTAGCTCCTTTTATTTTTAATTACATGCAATTTCAAGAATAAATTTTAATATTATAATTATAAGAATAGCGCAGGTTTTCCTTTAAATTTTTTATGAATCCAAATTCTCCTATGTGAGTTTTATTTAGTTGTTGTAAAATTCATGCTTCATTATAATTGATGAAGTGAACTGGATGGAAGTTTTATTGGAAATTTGTAAAATATTTAAGAAGTGAGAGCATTTCGGAATGATTTTTATAGCGAGTGTAGCATTGTTATTTCATGGGGCCTATTATTGCACGGAGCTGGGAAAATTGTTTTATGTCCCTCGTGGGGAACTTCAAGGCTCAAATGGTCCCACAGGATTTCTCAAATGACTACGCTTGTTGTCTGCTAAGATATTGCCCTTTTTAAATAAACAACTACACCAAACTCACTACCTGAATAAATTATCTACAAATTTTATACACATACACAAAAATATTATTTTCTTTTTGTTTTCAACTTTTTAAATAATTTCCACGGATAAAAATTGATGTGATAAAGAACTTTTTCTTAATATTTAATTTTTATTTTTCTTTTTTTTTAATTAAGAATTTTAGACAGTTAAAAATAAAAAAACGTTCACATTTTATTTAACCGTTAAACTCATGAATAAAAAAAAAATAGGTGATTGTGGAGTTTGGGGAGGGGGTGGAGAATTTACAACTCCCCATACTTAAAGATAATATAATCACATTCTTTCTACATTTATATGAATATATGTATTCTTTCCACCCTTACATCTGGGATCTCTCTTTTGGCTTAAATCTGATAGTTACGACATCATATAGTCAGGGGTAACCCTTATGTGTACGCTTTAAAATGCATATAAATTAAAATGAAATGCGCGCGGGACATCTCTTTTTATGGCACCATAAAATATATGATTGTGAATTAAAATGATAAATAACCGAAAAATATAAGCGCTTGGATCATAGCCAGAAAGGAAAAGAAATATAAAAAAATGGATGAATACAATAATTCATTGGCCCACCTTCAAATAAATTCTATCTAAAATTGTTAATATTAATATATGTAACCAAATATACAAATTACGTACCATTGCACGATTTTAACATGAAGCTTATAATTAACTAGAAATGTAAAGTTATCACTAATTTTTCTTTATTAACCCACTTTTATGTTTACTTGCATTTTTTTTTCGTTTTGTTTTGTTTTTTTTTTTTTTTTAGATCGTTGGAGGGGGTTGGAAGAGCATTAATTCCCTACTCATAATTTTAACCGGAGCGGGAGTTTTATATAAAATTGCGAAAGTTTTAATTTGATTTTCGTAGCGAATTGTTAAAGAAATTGCGAACGAGTTTCATTGTGCACATCATTAAATGGAGGAGGAGTATAATTCTTTTTTTTTTTATATAAAACAGCGTGTTTTTATTTTATTTTAATTTTTTTCCAGTGCAAAAGTAATTTTTCAGTATGGTAGAGCAAATAGAAATATTTGTGTTATGTGAATGTCAAGAATTTTAGTTGCAGATGCAACATTATTATGTTACGTTACGTAATTTATTTGTTCATTTTGACAAGAACAATTTAATTTGAAATGGAAATAAAAAAAATGAATTTTAATGGAAAATGCAATTTCTCATGGAAATTTCGAATTTTTTCCTACTTTTCTTAATTTATATCGAGTGGGAGGAAGATGAAATGATTGTGTGTTTATTTAGTTGGAAAGAGATGGAATGATAAAAAATTAGAAAATTTATTTTCAATTTCATTAATTTTTTTATTCTCGTGTTATAATGAGTGGGAAGGAGATGAAATCATAGTGGATTTTAATGTATTAGAAAGAGATAAAATGATGAAAAATTAGAAAATGTATTAATGATATTTTTTCTGATTCAATTCTATCACATTATAAATGAAGTAATTTCCATTTCTCTATTTATCTGATTAATGGGGGAATGGTAAATGAAGCACCTGCCGGTTTTTCTTAATGTGTTGCTTTTTCCTTCTAAAAGACTAATAGTTTCCGGTTTTGCATCATATTTCACCCTGAAGATATTTTCTTTTGCATCATTTAAATTGCATTTTCAACTTAATACAAATCTTTCCTTTTTCCCTCTAACTTTATCATAAAAATTATCTACATCAAATTAAAATAAAGAAAACTGTAATATCGATCGATCATATTTTATGAATAGAAAATAATTAGGAATAATAAATGAATGAATAAATGTTAAAACAAATGGAAAATGTAATTTAGTAATTGTGTTTTGAAAAGTCGTGGAAGAAAATTTTGTAAGAAGCAAGTTGGAAAGCAGTAAAACCTAAACGTTTTCCACTAAACAATAAAACTGGTTGTGCGCCACAAATTGAACCGGATTCAATGTAAAGTTAAAGAAGGATAAATTTTACTTTTTAGCGTATGTGTATAGGGAAAAACCGTTAGAGGGTGGAAATGGGAGGTGAATTTCCACTCATTCACTTCAATACTTTAATTTGATTTGATCGGATGGTTATGTTCTGTTTTTCAAATTGAAAGTGTTCGATTGGGGACAAATATATAAAATAAACACACACAACCACAAAATTGTAAATAGTGAAAAGAGGGGTGGAAACTGTGCGCACTTTCTAACATTCTTCGCACATATTACTTTAATGTGAAAGGAAATTGTTTGGAAAGAAGTGTTTTAGTACGAATCTAGGAAGTTTTAAGTGAAAAATTTCATTTTTATGGGGTAATTACCACATAGAAATTAAATTGCGAAGGAAATAAATTCAAAAAAAAAATTGTAAATGATTGAAGAAATTGAAGGGAGAGCGAGATAAAAAATTTCAAAAATTTTTAAAACATTCTGTCAATAACTTTTGTTATTATGCTTCACACAAACTTAAATACGAAAAAGTTTATTCGTAAAAAGAAAGAATTCAATGATTGTTTTTCTTGTGGAAAACAAAACTTTGATAAAAAAAAAATTTATTGAGTATTTTTTTCAGTTATGCTTATCGAATTGAAATATTTGAAGGTTTACTTTGACCAATCTCCATTCGGTGGAAGTAACTTAAGCAGATGCAAACTTCATCATCAATCAATGTCTACGGATAGAATTGGTGTACGCGATTTTCTGCGGTTTTCCCCAGGTAATTCAATTTGTATTTCGCCTTTATATCCTCATCCTCCCCCATCATACACAGAATAGCACTTTTCCACAGCCACTTCATAATTTCATAAAGGCCGATTTCAATTCCCTTACGCTATTACATCCTTTAAATGAGAATAATATTATTAGTGCACCTCCAACCACCCCAACTCGTCTTCAAAACAAATACATCTTTTTTTTCCACCCTTCAAAAAACGGAAATTGATTTTTTCCACAAATATATTTATTTATTTTTTTTTTATGAGAAGGAAATTAATTTTTTGCACCATCCCTTAACTTAATTTGATTTGGTTTATAACATTAAATAGTTTACACACGGGATTTACCTAAAAGGGATTCGTACAAGGGATGATTCATAGAAATTGGAAACCTGTGTAGCCATTATCCCTTACTGCAATTACATTCCTGAAGGACTAGGATTCTATTCTCTTCTCTCTTTTTTTTTGTTAAATTTGCGAGCTCATTCATCAGAAAGTTCTTAAATAAAACCTGGACCCAGCAATTTACTTATTATAACATTCCCCCCCGATTTTACCCTCCACATACGTGACTTGAATACTTCTCGGGTCTTAAATATAAATTATTTTTACCGTCAAAGTACAAGTAAAAGTAATGATGATTCGGCGTGCGGACCAATCAAGTTGATTCTTTTCTTTCTTTAATAAAGATGCTGAATTAAGAGTGGACGTGACCGAATGAAACATCGAAAAATTAAAAATAAATAAACATATTCAAATTATTTTTTTTGCGAAGTTACAAATGAATATTTAGAAAAATGTGTATATTGGGTTGCATATATTAAGAACCCAACGCTAATTTTAATTAGTTATTAGTGTAATGAGGGCGTTTTGTTAGATAAATGTATTAAAATGTAATTGCGGTTACGATTTCGTAATGAAATTAAATGTTCTGAGCCTTGGGATAATCTTTAATGTCGATTTTACAAAGTTAATATGTAATTTTGTAAAAGTTCGTAGCGGGGAGCCCGATCCATCTGGCCGGCATCCAAATAGCGGAACTGTTAATTTATTTGCATGAACTGGCGCCTGGGATCTTCCTTCGCCTTTAAAAATTTAAATAAAAAGGAAGAAGGAATTTTCCTTCCTCCCCAACAACTTGCAATCCCGCAATTCCATTACGGTTTACCTACCTAAATGAGAACATTGTAATGTTCCAATTAAATTGTTATCTAGTTATAGTTTCAATGGTAATTAAGTTTATTAAGCAATTTCAAAATTTCCATTAATTATTAATTTATATTAAATATTCCATTAATTCCTTTTTCTTTTTATTTATTAATATATTTATTTAAAACAAAGACATAAATCCCCATTACTAATATCCTTTCATGCCACTGGATACAATTTCCCGATAAAATAATCCCTTAATTCTTGTTTAGGGGTTTACCATCCCGTTCTCTCCCTTACAAACATACAAACACACTTTTAATCCGATTTTTTGTGCATTCCAATCGAAGGATAGCTATAATAATAAAAATAAATTGAATATCTAACTTTTTATGTTTTTTTTTCTTCTGTTTGCGTTCGACCATCGTCAAGTGGGTGATTTCCTTTTACAACCACACGTAAAGGTGGTACAAAAATATTTTAATTTACTTAAAAGGAATGAATTGGAAAAAGAACAAAACAATCAAATTGAAGATTTAAATTTTATTCTATTTTATAAATAAAGGAAGTCATTTAAATATATATTAAACCTAAACTTTAAGAATATTTTAAATATTTTAATTTGGAGGTTGTTTGCAGATTTGAAATTGATTTTTTTTTTCGTTATAATTTAGAATTAATCTGATTATATCCGGTGGTGTTAACAAGAAAATTTGTTATCTTACAAGTTGATAATAGAATTTTAAAGGAGGAATTGTTTTAAAAGCGTACGCGATCGCGCAATCTTTAACATCTCAATGAGTGGATGAAAAGAGGTAAGATATGAAATTGCTTGCTGTCAACGTGACTGTCATATAAAATCCCTTTGAATAAAAGAACACACATACACATACACATACACACATTCATAACGTTTTCTGTGAGGATAAAAGTGTAAATTTTATAACATCTACTAGAATTTTTGAGAAGGGGGTTGGAATTTCCATTATTTTCTTGGATAACTTGTAATCTAGATATCATCCCTTGGTGATTAGTAAAAGAAAAATTGGTCTAAAGGGAAATTACTAAGTAATAAACTGCATAAAAGTTGAAATGGTGCATAATAGTGAATGCAATTTATTTTAAAGGAGGCGGTGGGGAGGGTGGATGCAGCTCGTAATGTAAAGATACAGATGAATTATGTGTGGGCGTGCTCCACATACTTTATCCGCAATCATTTCACACTAAATAAATACTGAAATAACTTTAAATAAAGCACCAGTTTCACATTAATATTTAGTTTCAGTTTAATCTTTGTTTATTTTACATTTCAAATTTTATACATTAAAACTAAAATATTATTTAAAAAAAAATTTATATAAAAAATACAAATTTAATCAATAAGAAAAGACTTAAAAGCATTTTGCTTGCTATATCTCAAAGCTCTAATAAATCATGTTTCTGTAAAGATGACGAAATATATTTTGCTTTAAAATAAATTTATAATTTCTTACAAATGTATAAAGAGGCAAAATCGACTACCGCCGGTGATATATCTTCACATAACGTTGACAGCTATTAATGGCAGACGAAATCAATACATCAATCCTTCACATCAATTCTATTTTATTTTATTCAACATCGGAAATGAAGTCAATGCATGCACCTGTTCACTTTAAACTACTAACAGAAACATCCTTAATTAACTACAATTTCTATTCATAAATAATCTTAACTTTATCTATTCATTCCCTAATTTATTTAATTTCTTTATTAAATGTAGTCAATAATTATTGTCTATCATAATTGATTTCTAGCACTATAGATGGCATTATGTACTTATAATGACAAATAAAATAAAAATTATTATTTAAAAAATGCGTCAATTAAATTTTAACTTAATAAATAAATCTTGCTGATTCACCCCCTTATGGAAAATATGCCCCATGTAAACACGTTTATAAATTCACTTTAACTAATTTGCATATTTAATTAAAGTGAACGTACTTGAAAATAATTTACAACTCGGCAGAAGAGCTGTGTTTCACCCCCGTTTATCCCTATCTAACCCCAAAAATCCATCCACCCTAATTCACTCTATTTAATATTTTTTTATTTAGTTGTAACCAACCACCTTCATCCAATTCCCACCTACTTTATTAGTAATCTGAGCAGATTCCTCCATTTCGAGATTATATTCAAATCATGATTCTAACCTCACCCCGAAATTTTCTTATTTTCCTCCTTTTAATTTTAAAATGCGCGTGCAAATATTTGCATTTACGTTATGATATATTTATTAAGAATATTTAAAAAATTCATTAAAATTATGGGGATGATGTAATAAGAGTTGGGATTGAAATGAGCTCTGAATTTTTATATTTATGTGTGAATCCATTGCAGTTTTGTCAGGATGCAGTTTATTAATAAACCTGAAAGCATTTAACTTTTATTGCACATTAAATTTTAAGCTAGGGAAAGGGGAGGACAAAGGGGCTATAAATTTCGGTTATAAATCAAATTGTTTACATTTATAACTTTGAATTTTCTAATTAATTGATAACAGTTTTAATAAAATTGCTATTAAAATTTACCTTATGGTTAAATGGTAATTAAGGGTTTTATAATTCCATAAAAAAATTATTTTTGGTGAAAAAGAAGGGTTGAAGTACAGAATTTGGGGAATAAAATTAAAATATTTATCCTGTCTAAATCAGAATGTAGTGCGGATGGCAGAAATAATCTCCATGTGAATTTGGTGGATGCGCCGGGCACACACGGAAAATTCCATACGAACTTCATGTCCCTTTAATGAATTAATTACGTGCAATGTCTCGTAATATTTACGCGCTGAAACACAATATTGGTTGCAATTTGCGGTTCCATTCTAACGGGCAGTTAACTGCACCCATTCCGTAATTATATAGCAGAGATACGAAAAATTGAAACTTAAAAACAGATTTTTTTTTGTTTTCGTTTTAAAATGAACCTATTGTTCCTAAAATAAAGAGTTTTGGGGGTGGAAAAGCGAGGACGCGAGCCAGCCGTCACTTGTCAACATTTTCACCCTGGATTGTTGCAAGCCTGTAAATTAACTTTTTTTTTCATATTCTAATTTACAATTCATATGTGCACGTTTTTATTGCTGTTTTAAAAATCCGGTCGGATGTTTTTATTATGATGCGTTGCAACGGAAATAATTACCAAGTGTCACCTCGTCCATTAATAAACAAACGGGAAAATGTGAAGGGGTTGGATTGTATGTACAAAACGCGTACTATTAAGTAAAGTAAATATGAAGTTGTAATAACCTTGTAATTTACACAGCTTTTGATTTATAACTGTTAAACAAGCGAGTCAAGATAAAATTGATTTTGTGCTTTGTATCAGTCAGTTCCGAATTTATTAATTCAATAAGTTTTAATGAATCGTACCGAATGTAATTAAAACTTTTTTTACAATTTGTGCAATCACATCTCTTTTAAATTAATTAAACATGTTTACTTGTTTATTTACTTATAATTTATTGTTTTTCTGAATTTTATAGAATTTTGTATTTTACATTTATAATAAAATTTAAAACAAATTTTTTTTTTAATTTGCATATTGAATTTACAAGTTAATTGGATATTAATTACCTGTTAAATTAGTGAACAATTTTATTGCAAAAATAATGATTGGAAATATAATAAATTTTTCATTTATAAATTTTAATTTTTTATTTTTTTATTGGAGCAAAATTTTGGAATTAACAAAAAAAAATTAGTGTTATATTTTCTATTCGATTTAACCTGCCCCTTCCTTATAGTAAATTTTTACTTCCGGCTTAAATGGAAATAATCTTTTGATCCAGTGCAATGAACCACTGAAAAATTTTAGAGGAAAAAAAAAGAAGTCCTCTCATAAAATCAATAAAAGGGATGATCCAATTACGAAATTGTTTATAATTTTAAATTAAATTCTTTAAACTTCCCTTATTTCTAATCACCCCGTACAAACAAACTTGTATATTTGCACCCCCTGAATGTTTACCTTACCAAAAAAAGAGATCTTTAATCTTCCGCTTTTATGGATAGTAGGCAATTGCAAAAGAGACTAATATTTTACTTCCCTTAAGTGTTCTGTTTTCGGAATGAAAATAAAAAAGAAAATGAAAGAACATTACCCTTGATGCACATAAAAGGGGGAAGGTTTGATTATTTTAAACAAATTAGGGCGAAGACGAAAAATCGTGTCTACTTTTTTTTTATTCAGAGGTGATGACATTTTCATTAAGCCTAATGTAAATGATAAGGGGTGTGTGCACTTAGTCGAGCGGAACCGGAAAAAAATGGAGATGTGAAATGTGGAGGGTCATTATGGATATCAAAAAGTGAACTCTGCTGCTTGCACGCGCGTTCTCTTCTTAATAATCTGGAAGTAACGAACTGCTTTGTTGCGAATTTGGCGTCAAACCATCTAATTCCTGCCAAGAACTAAACTTACCCCCTTCAACTTTTTAAAAAGTTCAGCTACTTTTTTTTTTAGTTTCAGGAGGAGAAATTATTTATTGCATGTTATCAAGTGATATATTGTTACTTTTGGTGAAAAAGAAATTACATACTGTTATCAGAAAATTAAAATTGTTCCTTCTATTAATGTCATTAAAAAAACTAAAAATATTTAATTGAGTTCTTATTTAAGTTAGTATTTTCCTTTAGGAGCAATCCATTCCTTTCTAGTTCAATTAGTCCGGTGTTTGTTAGATAATTCCATTACAAGTTATGAAGTTTTAATAAAATTTCGAGTCACTCCGTTTTCGCGTCTTTATTTATTAACTGAATCGAATCTAGACAGTACACTTTGGCGACTTATTTCTATTCCATACTTTTATATGATTTAACTTTGCTTTTTGGCAGACAGCCATATCTCCAACCAATCTCAAACAATTTATTACAAATTTATAATCATAATTCCACCTGTAAATTAAAAGTATATGAAACAATTAAACTTCCCCCTAATTTTAATTGAAGTTGTTTGGAGTATAAAAGGGTGGAACGACACATTTTCCTTTTTTTTATACTTACACAACAATTCACATAAAAGTTTTTAGAGGTGGTAGAAAGTGGAGAATATAAACTAGAAGGTGTAGGAACTTTACTAAAACAACTTAAATAAAATTAACCGGTCCTAGAAGAGTTTAAAGTCATTGTAAAATCCGCCTGTAAAATAATAATAAAGTTCAATTTTTTTTTTTTTGTAAATTATTCGGTCAACCAAGAAAATATTTAGATACTTAAAGTTTTGAATGTGGAAATTTTAATTTATGGAGAGTTGAGTTGAATTGAAAGCCGTGTCTTTTATTGAATGGAATTAATTCTGGAAAATGCACACGGTCTTTGTTATTTTAATTTGTTTCAGGATTCTTATGAAAAGGAAATATTAAGTAATGCTAACTTCGGAATGATTGCGTTTTCTTTTTAAAGTGGAAACTAATTTAAATATACAAAACAAGTCTCCAGAGTAAAATTAAAAAAAAGAAAAGAAAAAAAAAACGAAGTGAAATGTTTTTATGCCTTGCAATTTTTCTTTTAATAAAAATTCAATAAAATTAAAAATCTCTATTATTACATAATTTAATTGTTTTATAATTAATGATTTTTTAAATTTTTAATTTGTTTACTATAAAAAGAGATGATTATAAAATCAGTTTTTTAATTTAAGTTGCCCGGCGCTTCCACCATTTCAAAATCCCCAATTTATTTTTAATTACAATAATTATTTGACGCTTTAATGAAATGAACTCACCTCACTATTGGATATTAAAGCCGAATTTAGGTTGAATTAATTACAAAGATACAATTTATTGTAATTTAAAATGTGATATATGAACAAGTATTATAAATTTGGAATGAATATATTAAATATGTGAAATTTGAAATGGGGAAGGAGATGAGTATAGGTATATAAAGCAAAGCGAAGCAAAACAAACAAAGTTTATAATCCGCATGTAGTTAATGGCAATTCATTACTTGTTTAGCTGCGGTAAAGTACATAAACATGCTGATCAAATCTGGTTGCAAATTCGAATTAACCATGAAATCAACGAGGTATCCCATTTCCCCGTATGAATCGTAAACACGGGGGCCCCCTTAATACGTATTAATATATTGCGCTACTATGGCACAACCTAACTAAATCATAAGGTCTAGATAATATCCTTCTCTCCGGGCGATAACACACTACACAGAAGCAACGCGCGCGCAATTCCTCTCTAACTAATTGGGGAATTGTAAGGTATCATTATATTCAAGCCCCCCTTCGGCCCCTTGCCTAGATATCTTCTCTCTCAAAACGTAGAATTAAGAGATCTGGTTATTAGATAACTAAAGCACGTTCTTCTATGGGGTTAAACTATTAAAAAGGTCGCAAATTACCGATTTGGGATGTACAGCTAAGCCTTACTCCATTTTGATTGCACATAAAAACTAACTAACTAACGCTACTTCGAAAATATTCCGATCGTAAACACATAAAACAAGTTTAATCATCTTTCAGTTCATTAAACAAATCATTCAACATTTTATTCATTGATTTTTATAATATTTAAAATCAATCTGTGCACCTCAAACTTACGCACACACCTATTTATCCATCTGCCATAAATTCATCCTCACATCAATAGTTTCCAAAATATTAATAACATTTTTTGATAAATCGATATATAATAAGCGTACTCATAAATAACTCTATTGACAAGATAAGAAAAATTATGATAATCTGCATAATAGAATTTCTTTCCGCTCAATTTATTCTTTCTGGTGGGATGATTGGTTGCTTTAAAATAAGTAAATAAAAATTTCTAAAAAAAAAAAAAATGGGGGGCAACAGGAAAGTATTTTTTTGTGTGCAACATATTTATTTGGTCATATTTTATTTGGAAATAACGATTGACCGACCGCACGCCAATAAAGATAAGAGAAGCGATTGGAACCGGCAAGCTTTCATGTATCATTTATCACTGAACGTACAACCCCCCAATCATTACCAGTTTTTCTTTTTTTTTATATTTATTTATTTATTTAGGTTAAAAGGTTAGATATCGAATGGATTATACGATAAGTTATTTATTTCATCCCTAAAAAATTAAATTTTTTTTTACGGCGTTCATTATTGACGCCTAAAGTAAATTTTATTTGTATTATCTGTGGTAGAATAAATCATCTCGTTTTCTACATTCGGTTTGGTAATGGGCGATTAAAAAAAGATTTTCCGAGTTGGGAATGAAAGGGGTGGAAACGGTAAAAATCCTCGCGGAGGATAATAAATAAAAGATAAATATAAAACAGTGGTGGCAGGCTGACGTCGGCAAATCAAAGCTACCCGCCGTTTTTTTGCGTCGGTTCGCAGTCGTGTCACTGGAATTATTGTGGCGTTGTTGTAGATTTGAGCCGCCTCCACAATCCATGGTCCCTGGATTAAGTAGATCTGGGTCGCGTGCACTCACACACATACACCAGACTAAGTTCTGTGCGTGCCAGGAGTTATGTAGGCTTTTGGGAGGCAGCCAACTGTGGTTGTTCCTTAATAACTACCCGACAACCCACTTTACACGAGCCGAGTTCATTAACAAACTTGAAAGAATGGATTCCGGCCTAAACGCAACATACACACAACCACTGCACCCTCTTTTGCTTCTATTTATCGCATTCGATACGCGGGGAGGTTGGAAAAGAGGCATTCCCGTGCTTCATCCCTCTGTTCCAGTTAAAACTAATTTATTGCCTTACATTGCTCGCCGGTAGAATGTCTGGATTATTGTCGGATCTTGTTTCTTAAGGACAAATGTCTTGCTCTTCCGTATAAGCTTGAGTTATATAGACCAGGATAAGGCCTCCTCGGATTTACATCTAGCCTTCCTTTTACCAACCAACACAAAATGGATTAAATTAGTGCAGAAAACCATTTCAACATTATCTACCTCCCCACCGAAACATCTAAAATTTCAACAACCCTTCATTTTAATTAATATATTAATCTTCATTAATTGCACTATAATAAATAAAAACATCCCCTTTGCGAATAATAATTGAGTTTATTATCCATAAAATTTTAAAAAAAACTTGAAAGTAACAGCAAACAAAATTTGAAAACCCAAAAATGAAAATGGGAAGAATTAAATTACAGAAATAAAACAGTTTTCTTAACATAGTTGTAAATTTCTTTTTAAGTTTATACAACGAATGTTTTAATGTATTTTTTTTGTTGGTTGTCTTCCATCTTCATCTATTTTTATTTATTTATTTTTATTTTTATAAACTTTCTCATATCTAAAGCTTGAAATAAAAATGTAACAATTGAAAAGTTTCACATAAAAGAACTTGAATTGTAAGCGGTGTGAATGGTAGTAAAAATAACGCCCCGTTCGTTTGAATAATTCCACAATTCGTCCGGCTTTAAAAATAATTAGAGCACACGAGGGGTAGAACGTTTCTGTGTCAAATTTCCTCGGTAATGTTACAAGTAAATCCACGGTCTGGTGAATACCCACCCGCAAAATTATCATTACTCCCCTTACGGAACGATCGGTAAAACAAAAAAGCTCAAACAGATTTATATATATATATTTTTTTTTTGAACCAGTCTGTTGCGATTCACATAAAAATCTTTCTTTGGAAAATGGATGGTAATAAAATAACGAGGAGGGCAGAGGAGGGAATAAATAAAAAAAGTGCGTTTAAAAGTTAATTAACTTGCGAGAGAGCTGTGTGTATTTTATTGGAATATCTTCTTCCTCTTAAGTTGGAATGAGTGGGGTGGTAATAAAGTTGACACCGTACCGTTTTCGCCAAAGAGAGATCTCTTTGTTTACGGCCCTGGGCCAATGTGCAACTCACTGTAAAGATAATTATAGCCAACGAATTTAGATCTTAATTCTTTACGTAGATTGTTACATAAATTACATTTATGTTGGTTTAAGTAGTGAAGCTTTAACTTTCCGATGTATGTACTCTAAATTTATTCTGATTACACCATTTTGGATTTATTATATCCACTGATAACATTTTATTACTTAAACTTTAATAAACATTTAAATAATCATTTACTAATTAACATTTATCTAAATTTATATATGAAAAGCGATGAAAAAAAATTTTTACACAAAAGAAATTTATTTTACCCGGCGAATAAACCAGGAGAAAAAAAAATAATAAAACGTAAACTTCCAAAATATTTTTCTAACGATGAGTGCATGTTTGTTTTTGAAGGGTTGACTTAAAGATTTTCCATTCCCGAACCTGAAAATGGATTTGTTTGCTTATAAAATTCAACCGGAAATGTGCGTTTTAAAAATCCTTTTAATGCTTTCGTGATCAATTCCAGTAAAGTTTGCGGAACAAATACTTTTCAGTTGATGAATAATTTTAAGTTTTCACACATTCACAGATTATGTTCGGAAGGTAAATTTCTATATAGATAAAGGAAATGTGATATGTGACTAAATACCTAAAATGTATTGTAAATATTTAATGCTATCCTACCTAATATCCGTCATATATTGTTTGCTTTTCTCTCTCTTTCTCTACGGATTAATTTTAATGGATCGCATAAAATTTTCTAATTCGCTTTTATGTTTTGTGTATTTAATATTGCACAGTTTATTATCTTCAGATTAATCAAATATTAACATTTAATACGGAAAATTTATCCAAAAATCTAAAACTCAAAGTTTTATTTGATGAAAAGTTTTTTTGGGCT
>JAODAH020016206.1:0-21173 GCA_027574865.2 Coproporus ventriculus | reverse complement strand
GATATAATTAGTGAAATAATTTATTAGGTATACATAAAGAGATTAGAGAAATATTGTATGGGATCTTAAGGACTAGATTACTGACTGGAGACACATGTGGCAAGTAAGGGTGTGGTTTCGACCGCAGCTGGTCTTTGACCACGACGGCCTACTTGTTTGTAATGTCGATCATGTAAAAACATTGTGCTTATACTCATATCAAAAGGAGCGGAGGAATGTGGACCTTCGGCTCTATAAGCATCCCCTCGAATGGAACTATCACATAAATCTGCTTGAAGAAGATAATCGCCACTCGATTGGGGTTGAATTAAGCTTCTTTCACGTTCTAAAGTTTCCACAAATTGCTGGGCTTCCGGAGGAGGACGCCAACTTGGGTTTGTTAAAGTAAAATGAACTAAAGATAACTCGGTTTTTCCATCTTCAGCTTGAGTATATTGGTTCGGCGTTGGTTGATTGTCGGTTTCATGCCAGTCTGGATTACCATGTTTTCGAACATCCATTTGAGCAAAACTACAAACATCACCAACTCCAACAACGGATACTGTGAAATTTCTGTAGAAATCTACAATGTCTATTACTTTAGGGTATATATGTTTCCAAAGAACATAAGGAGTTACAACTGGTGAAAGTAATTCTTCTAATAACCCCACAATGCGGTATTGAAATAATTGTTGAAATTCTTTTCGAACTCCAGCAGTATGTGCTTGTCCCTTCCAATTATTTGGCAAATAATGAGTGTGAGCTAGAACATTTGCCAATAAGGTTTCTGGGCAGTATGCTATTGTTTCATCTGGTATAACCCCTCTGCAAATAGCAACAATTCCTCCTAAAGCAGTTATAGCTCCTAACATATGTTCAACATATAATACATCTTCATCGTATAATGTAAGTACTATAAATACAGCGATAACTGCTCCACACATAAAAGCTAAACTTCTAGCAATAACAGCTGCTATGGGAGAGGTAAACGCCGAAAGATATCTTGTAGCAGGTCTATGAGCCCTACTTAACCTAGATTGCAATTCATGATCTAATTCATTAAAATGTCTCAAATATAAACGACCATACAAGCTCCAAGTCCTTACTCCAAGACTTCCAGGTTCTCTTTTAATAACTTCAGCATAGCTGAAGAAGGCGTACAAAATTTGCCACAATAAAACAAATGGAGAAAATAGTAAATTGGCCAAAGCTAACCAAAGTACATTTCGTCCCAACTGTCTTCCCAATTCATGTCTTACATTTGGCTTTCTATATTCTTCTTTCAAATGCCAAGGATTTTGAAAGGGAGCCCAAGGTCCCCAAAACAGTAATAATTGTAAATTGTACCTCAAACCCTTTGTCCAAAAAACAACTTCTCCAATGGCAGGAACTTGTAAACGGGGAGGTATCAATCGTTTATTTGTCATGGCCACTAAATAATTATGCTGCCTTAAAATCCTATGATATATGTCTAATTCTGTTAGCTCTCTTTTATGAATACACATTTGTTGTTCCAGTTGAACAGCTCTCACTCGTGTTTGCACTTCATGCCATGTTAAATTATCTAACTCACTATCTGCAATACCAAGAGCAGAATTGTAAAATTGTTTTATATCCCAAAAATGTACCATATGGTAAACTCCGCGCACTAACCTCCAAGCCCAAACAATCACAGCAGTAAATAAAGCTATATATGTAAAAGCCCCAAAATCAGCTCTGCACTGTTGGGGAGTTAATATAATATCCGATATTGTTACTTTCGTTGAATTATGCGGTGGTAACTTATCTTTAAATAATATCGGATAATCTATACAATGTAGCAGGAATGTTGTAAAGCCGACTACAAATACGAATTGTGTCAATTCCAAAACCTCTTGCAATAGCATACATATAAACCCATGCCTCTGATGATATCGGTACATTCTTGAAAAAAACGAATCCAAATCGTCTATATGGTTCCATCTTGCTCTAGATGGTTCAGCAACGTGAAATAAAACACCACTTTCTTCTTGATCGGCTTCTTGTAATGAGGAATAATTCTGCATTTTAACTTTTACCTACAAATACAATAAAAAAATCAAAATGTATTAAAAAAAGAGAAATATTTTAAATTAAAAAACAAAATTACTTGACTATGAAAAGTATCAAATTATTTTTATATTACTCAATTACCGAATGGATCGCTTCATTTAAAGTTAATATGTTTCATATAAAAATAATCTAGCAAGCTAAATCATTTTATTTTGACCTTTTACCTTCATCAACCCTTCCAATTTGACATTTTAAGTTGAAAATAATGTTGCACTATATGAGTCAATGTAATAAAGCCTATCTTGGAATTTAATGAAAATGATAAAACACTCCATATTTTATTAACTAATTAATTATAAATCCAATATGATGATAATTAATTTGGAAATATATGAATTTTCCTATTATTGTAAAAAGAAAATATAGTCAACAACATTTCACTAAAATGTGTTTTTGCAAAGATTAAGTGACCCCCCTTTCCCCCCACAGAGATCAACATGTATTCTCAATCAATTAACAAAAAAACAATGAAACATTTTCCACAGCTTCTTAATATTTATCAAAATCAATAAATTTCCATATTTTAATTGAAAAATTGAAGGCCTTTCTGCAATATTCATAAATAATTTATGGTATTCACTTAATTTTGCCTTTTGTTCCATCACATATCTCAATTATAAACAAAATGTAAAACATCTCAATGATTCAAACAAAAACTCAAAATAATAAGACTACTTGATAAAAGGATTTGCCTTGCTTGCTTGATTACTATGTTAATACGTAGTGATAAAGCTATCTTAAGAACAACTGATTTTATCCGAGATCTTCTAAAACCATTAAACTATCCCCACTTCGGATCATTTCATCACCAATGAAATGAAAATTAAATATTCAATATCTAAGCCTGGCATGGTGACATTCAAATTTTACATAAACAAATAAGTGTTTATGAAGGTAACAGCTGATATTGATTAACCAAAAATAATTATGATCCTAGAAATTGTATTAAGTTTAATAATGAAGTGCTTACCTTTCTTACCTTGAATTGATTGTGCCATCTGCATAACTACTACTTTAATTTGTCGTGAATATATACGAAAGAAAAAGAAAAAATCTTGATATAAATAGACCACAAAATTTACAATAACAAAGAAGTGTCGGTCATGTTCGTAACACTGCGCGTCTCAATAATATTTGAAAATTTAAATTATTAGGAATTAATTTTTATCAGGGATTTTAAAACAAATAACGTTAAAAAAAGATCATGATCAAAACAAGCTATAAAAAGTGCTTGGAACTATTAATTTTAACGCGCAGACCGATATAAATTCGGTTGGTAGCAATGTTTACAACTGTCAGATTGTATGATTGGTGCAACTGTTTTTTGACAGATGTCAGTAAAAAAATTTCTTACATTACACTGGGTTATGTGTCGATATTTTGGTGCCACGTAATTTTCACAAATTATTAAAATGGGTAATGCAAGTAGTGTTGATATACCAGGGGGTGGTACAGAAGGTTATCACGTATTAAGGGTATGAATTTTTTCATCAATTCCTTTTACTTATTTCTTACAAAATGACATCAATTTTTGTAGGTTCAAGAGAATTCTCCAGGAAGCAAAGCTGGATTGCAAGCTTTCTTTGATTTTATTGTTGCTATAAATGGTACAAGATTAGATCAAGATAATGATATGTTTAAACAGATTTTACGGAATGGAATCGGTACGTTTGCACATTCTTTAAACGATTTATTTATTGCAATGAGATGCATCTACAATCAACCAAATTTTAATGTAATAAAAGTTAATTTCATTTTTTAAAATAAATTAGAGTGACCTAGAAACATTACTCTTCCTTCAGGGAAGTAAAGACAGGTATATTGCTTTAATTTGAGATACAAATGCTTGCAATAATCATAAAATGTACTTTGTATCATTTTCACAACGATAAAGATTTAATTTAAGCAGTGACGAGTATTAATATTCATTGTTAAAATGTAAGCTTACTGTTATTCATACAACTGATTTTTTGTCATGGTCGCAAACCTTTTTCGATTATTTCTGCAATATTAGCATAACCCTATATCTTTTAAAAGAGAGTATTGTATCAAAAGATGTATGAGTTTTAGATAAAAGTGTGTTCACAGAAAAAATTGGTTAATATATTTCTGCATTAATAGTTATATTATTTTATTTCAGGAAAACAACTTCCGATGACAGTTTATAGTAGCAAAACTCAAAGTGTAAGAAGTGTAACAATTGAACCTAGTGAAACATGGGGTGGAGCAGGCCTTTTAGGTGTAAGCATAAGATTTTGTTCTTTTGAAGGAGCCAACGAGAATGTCTGGCATATATTAGAAGTTCATCCAAGTTCTCCAGCAGAAATGGCAGGACTGCAATCATTTACAGATTACATTATTGGGGCAGAATCTGTTTTACATGAAAACGAAGATTTATTTGTACTAATAGATGCGCATGAAGGAAGAACATTGAAGTTGTATGTTTATAATAGCCTTACTGATACTTGCCGAGAAGTTACTATTACTCCAAATGCCAGTTGGGGTGGAGAGGGAAGTATTGGATGCGGAATTGGCTATGGATATTTACATCGAATTCCAATACGAACGAATGAAGATGTAACACCTTTTTATAATCAACCAAATACAAATATTCCTATTAAGCCAATAGGAAATATCCCAGTAACCACTACAAATAATGAAAACATCACGCCTTCTAATGTTATAAATCCACCAACTCCAATTTCTAATGTTATTAATCCTCCAACTCCAATTTCTAATGTTATCAATCCTCCAACTCCCATTAATAATGTTATAAATCCGGCAGTTGCGGTTTCCAACAGCAATGTGATTACTCCTACGTTGTCTGAAAATAGTAGCACTGAAAATGTTGTGGTTCAACCTGTGCCTGCTGAAATATTCCCTTCAGCTCCATTACCTCCACCATCTACAGAATTTGTACAAAATGTGAATAACAATCCCGTGCCGGATCTACAGTTACCCTATTCTATTAATAATAATCCTGTTGGATATAATTCAATACCTTATCCTACAATTCCGAATGTGGCTCCTTATTACAGCACAATTAATGCTCCAAATGTTCCAATTATTGATAATGTGCAATATAGTCCAGCTAATTTATCCTATCCAACCAATTATAATACACCCTACAACACGACACAATCTCAGCCCGCATATAGTAACCCCCAAACATCAATAAACTTCTCAAGTAGTCCAATAAATCCATTATACACTTCAGTGAGTTATCCACAAACCGTAACTCAGCCCCAACAAACCACATTTAGTCCTTCTAATCCAATTATCTTTGATCCTGATATTGCTGCACGATCGGCACAACAGCTACTTGCAGGCAACACAGAGTATAAATCTAGTTAAGGCCAACCCATTAAATTATATTTATAGTATTATTTGTATTATATGAAATAATTCAATATCTCCGGTATTCTTTACTTTGTATGCTGATGCGGCGATCCGAAAAAATATTTTGTTTATAAGACATGTTACATTTATTAGTAAATAAATTTATATCTAAATAAATAGCGATAATATACACCTAACAAAAATTGCCTTTCCTTGTACGCACAATTTGGTCTTATAAAAAAATACAAAATGCTTGAATACAGCTGCTCTAGAGAGAAGAAATGAAAAACCAGTTACTTTGTAATAGCATTAATAGTTTAAAATCATGTTGAAGTCAACAGAGTAGTCAATGACTGAGTACTCTATTGAAGAAGAGCCAAAATTTAATAAAAGTTTATTTATAGGCCTATTTACCTATGGAAACAAAAAAGTGTTTTAGTCTTAATCACAATAAAATTAGTAATCAATCATGTTACGATAAATATTGACAGAAAACCCTTCATGTAATAACAAATGTAGTACTTAACCCACTTTTAAAACAGATTAGGTATCTAAATTATTCAAGGTGAGTAATAGTTTCTATAACAAATAAGATTATTATGCTTATAGTTATTATCTACCTTGAAAATTAAATTGTTTCAACTATCTTATTTAAAGTTTACTATGAGAAGAATCATCTTAATCCAACAAGTAATATTTTTCTGTTGATTTTCGTTTTTTATTTATAAATATAATTTAAAGTATTTAACTAATCTATTAGATAAGTAAATTTGATATATTTATCTAAAAAATTAACAAGTATTTGCAGGATATTACACACAATACTGTGAATACTCAAGAAAGATGTTTTGTTGTGGTAGAAAGGCATACAAAATCAACAATGAAACTATATTAGTTGAAAAGAAAATTACCAAAGAAAATGAAAGAGTTACATTAGCCCAACCAACAAGGAAAATAGAACAATTATCTTCTTTTAATGTAAGTAAAGCAAATTTGAAGAAATCTGATATTAGTGGGAATGAATCTGATTACGAGAAGATTGATGAAAATAAAGAATCAAGCCCAAAAAAGGATAGTTCAAATAAGAAACAAGAAGAAAGCGAAATAAATGTTTCAAGGAATTCTTTTGAAAATAAAAATAAAGATGAATTAAATGTGGAACTAGATAATGATTTACAAGAACGACGAGGTGGTGTACGAAGTCACACAATAGAATTTAAAAATGATATTGAAAAATATGAGAAAAATAAAGAGTAAGTACTTTTCTTCATTTAATTTTTCCTCTACTTTACTACTTCAAACCAAAAATAACTCTCGATACTTTTATATCATAATTTCTGCTAATGTAGTTCTCTTATTATTATCCACCTCTAACATGTGAATCAAATTTTTGTTACCCTCTGCTCATAATTTTTTAAATGGAAATTATTTTATTTGTAGAGACGAAACAGCAATAAAAAATGCTTTAAAAGGAAATGAATTTTTAAAATATATTTTAAAGGAAGATCAAATGCAAGCAATAATAGATGTAATGCATCCAAAAGAAGTAGAACCAAAAGAAACTATCATAAAACAAGGACAAGATGGTGACCGAATGTACGTATCGGGATTTGGAAAATTTCAGATCATAGTAGACAAAAAAGTTATAGACCACTTTCATGATAATAGAATATTCGGAGAATTGGCAATACTTTATAACACACCTCGATTAGCTACTGTAAAGGCAATAACCAAAGGAAAAGTTTGGATTTTAGATAGAAATATTTACAAACAAATTATTCGGCAATCTGCAATGGCTGAAGATGAAGAACGTTTGCAGTTTTTGCGAAACGTACCAGAAATAAATAAAGCAACAGATATAAAGTTACAAAAAATATCAAATTTATTCGTTTGTGAATTTTTTAAAACCAATGTCCCTATAGTAAAGCAAGGTGATAAGGGTGAAAAATTTTATATTATAAAATCAGGGACTGCGACTGTATCAGTTAATGGACAAGGAAATGTAGCTAATTTAACCCGAGGCCAATTTTTTGGAGAACGTGCTTTACTCCAAGATGATGTTCGACAAGCAACAGTGAAAGCTGACTCTCCAGGAGCTGAATGCCTCATTCTTTCTCGTAAGGATTTTAATAAATATTTAGGTGATTTACCAACATTTATTTCAAGAGAAGATCCTTCAGCTCGTGCCATAAAAATACAAACGGAATTTAATTTCATTGAATTTAAAGATCTTTTAGCAATTAAAGTGATCGGTTCGGGAGGTTTCGGAAGAGTTTCATTGGTGCAATATAAAGAGAACCCCGATATGGTTTTTGCACTTAAATATATGAAAAAGGCGAACATTCTTAAGCAAGGCCAAAAAAAACAAGCGTATCATGAAAAGTCGATACAAATGTCTTGCAGAAGCAGATTTATAGTTCGGCTTTATAAAACTTATCAAGATAAAAAATATTTATATTATTTAATGGAATGTTGTTTAGGAGGTGATCTTTGGAGTTTGTTGGTTAAACAAAAGAGACGTTGTTTTGAAGAAGAAACTGCCCGATTTATAGCGGCTTGTGTATTAGAAGCCCTTGCTTACTTACATGATAGAAATTTTGCTTATTTAGATTTAAAACCTGAAAATGTATTAATAGACAGTCAGGGTTATATCAAACTTAGTGATTTTGGAAATGCAATAGAACTAGTTGGTAATCAAAAAACTTTTACATTCGCCGGTACTCCGGAATATGTAGCTCCTGAAATTATATATGAAAAAGGACATGATAAAGCAGCTGATTATTGGGCATTTGGAATTTTCATATTTGAATTGCTTGTAGGAAAAACGCCCTTTAAAACAAACGATCCTAGTTATATGAAAACTTACACTCTTATAGTAAAAGGAATAGAACGTATAATATTTCCTTCGAGAGTATCGAAACCGGCAGAAGAAATAATAAAAAAATTATGTAAAGCAAATAAAACGAAAAGATTGGGTTGTGGATATAATGGGATTAAAGATATTAAGGAGCATAGATGGTTTTCCACATTTAATTGGAAAAAATTGGAATTGGGTGAACTAACTCCACCCTTTGTACCTTCTTTGGAAGGGAAGACAGATACAAAATATTTTGAGAAAGTACATAAAGATGTAGATATTCCTGCTGATTGTGAAATGTGGGATGATTTTTAGAATAAAATTTAATATTTATAATTTATTATTTATATATTTTATTAAGTGAATTAGTATGTGCTCAGAATCATGTGTTTTTAATTAAGAAAAAACTAGCATAACATATTTTTTGTGTAAGTGCTAACAAGATGAATCAAAACATGTGTGTTTGTGACATGTGAAAACTAATTAAAAAATTTAGATATATTTTTACATAAATGCGTTATTTATGTTCATATAAACCACTCAATTAATGCCAATTAGATGTTATATCGTAATAGTTTTTTTTTTAATTTTCCTTCTGTTTTATTATTTCTATTTTCCTACTTAATCTCTTTCTAGAATTCTCTTTTATCACATATTTTTCTTTGACCAGTTGCTTCTCTAAAATTGTTCAAGGTTGAATATCTTTTCAAAAAAGTGAAGTTTTGCGCTTCTTATCATATCTAATTTATTTTTTATTCGTAGACTTAATGAAGTTAATGAAATTGTTCTAGCAATTTTTACTGATTTCAATTGATGAGATGTTTATTAAAATACATAAAATTAAAAATTACTAATTTGATTGATCAAAATTTTCATTTTACTACTTTAATATTTATTTTGTAATATAAATTCCAATTGAATGGAATTTGAGAAAAAAAAATAATCAGATAAAATTGCAAAAGGGTAATTCCGTCATCTCCCATGCTTTTCTTTTTAGGCGAAATAAATTAAAATTACACTTACCTGAAAATTCTATCCGGGCTCGCTTTTTGCTGGAACATTCACCCATAACTCATTGCACGAAAGATAAATATTTTTCGAAATCTTGGAAAACCTTTTAAACATTTAGAAAACCCGCTAAAAGCTCTTTCACAGAAATTGCTTCAGCCACTAATGCCAACATTGTACACCACACCATCAAAAAATTTAATGTAATTATTTAAAAACTAAAATAAAAATACTAATAATCTAATTAAAAATTGTAATTTAACGCTTTTAATTTATTTTTTCGTGAAGAATTAAATGATTTTTAACAAATTTGGTTCTGGAATATTAAATAAATTGTGTTAAGTTGGTACTGCACCCTGCAGCCATCTTGGAATATTTCCGGTAAGTTCCTTTTCCGTGCAGGTCAGCAACATGACGGGTTTTAGTAGTAAGGTAAATATTAAATTAAAGCATAAACCTTACAAATTTCAATAAAATTATTCAACAGAAAATAAAGATGCAATCGCAATTCTGAATTTCATGAAAATTGCTATTGAAGGGGATGTAATTGATTGTAATTCTATTCTAACCTATAAAGTGACGTACACGTGTTTACTACTTCTAAAATGCTTTTACAGATGATAATTTTTTTTATACATATTAAAATTTTGTGTGTTTTATTATTAAGTAGTTAATTTATGTTAAAATGCATACTTATAAGTACATTTTTTTTAGCCCATCTTAATCGATGGCAAAGGCCATCTCTTGGGTCGGTTAGCAGCAATTACTGCTAAAACTTTATTGGAAGGTAATAGAGTAATCGTTGTAAGATGTGAGCAGTTGAATATTTCTGGAAATTTCTACCGGTAAGTTTAAAATTGATGTTATTATTTTTATTATAACTACAATGTAAAATCGTATTGACCAACATTTTATGGTCTAAAATATCTTTGATAGATTAATTTAGGCCAGTGTTATTGTAGATGGTGTTGAATCAATAATTTAAGTCTTTTGCAATGAATTTTAAAACTTTTTTTTTTCTAGAAACAAATTGAAGTACCTTTCCTTTTTACGGAAACGTTGTAATATTAATCCAGCTCGTGGTCCATTCCATTTCAGAGCACCATCTAGGATTTTTTGGAAAACAGTTAGAGGTATAATAAACTTTTAACAAATTTTAAAGAATGTTAATTACATAAATTTTATCTTAGGAATGGTACCTCACAAAACAGAACGTGGAAAACAAGCCTTGCGTAACTTGAAAGCATATGAAGGTATTCCACCACCATATGACCGTAGGAAACGTCTTGTAGTGCCTGGTGCGTTACGAGTAGTTTGTTTAAAGCCTGGACGTAAAGTAAGTTTACAATTTTTTTCTAGCTAGTTCCTTTTTAAAAAAATAACTTTCATAAAAGTTCTTCTCATATTTTTTTGTCTTTAATTAATTTCAGTTGCATTATTATAAATACTGTTATTCTAACGTGATTATTAAATATTTTTACCTACATTATTTGAATGGCTTTGATAAAAATATCCTAAATGAGTTTTTATACTTAAAATTTCTTAAATTATTTGTTCATTATAAAGCACTGGTTAATTTTTTTTTTATTTTACAGTATTGTCATGTAGGACGTCTATCTAACGAGGTTGGATGGAAATATCAATCTGTTGTTCGCACTTTGGAATCTAAACGCAAGGTTAGGGCAGTTTTGGCCATTCGCAAACGTGACAAACTAAAGAAACTGACGAAGGCTGCTGGTACAAAAATGCAAAAATCACTTGCTCCACTTAACCAGATCATAAATTCGTATGGTTATAATTAAAGTGTAAGATTAATGTTTAATAAAAAAAAGTGATAATATCACGTATATTTAAAGTTTCCCTTTTTTTTTACATTAGTATTAGAACCTATCCTGACCCAATTTCATATTGTTGATATTAATGTTTTTGGCATTTTAATAAAAAAAGTCTTAAAGTACAATGAACTATAAAAGAATCAAGATTATTTCCTGAATATTTTTATTGTACGAGGTATAATCGTTTAAAAGGAATTGTTTTAATTAAAAAAATATGACTTGTATGTTCGAATGTCATTATTTAAAGAAATAGGACAATTTGGCTACTTAAGAGGCATGCGATAAGAGATATTGTGTACAAAATTTTACAATGGCCCTCCTGTATGTTAATGCTAAAATATCATATGACAGATAGTCCACAAAATCAAATTAATTAATTTTGTGGAGATATCTTGGAAAATAATCACTGCATCATTTCATATAGAATTTTAACTGGAAAATTTAACCCAACAAAAGAAAAGCACCTTTTACTGTTATAATAGAAAACAAACCATGGAAATAGAGCAACATTTTTTAACTATTTAATATTTGAATGTCCCGCTCAAAATTCAATTTCGAGGTTATGTTCATATTTGCATGAATGATGGAGGAAAATAATACTATCAAAGTGTATCCTTTACTTATTATAAAATTTGCATGTACTTTAATATTATAAATTCCTTAAAGTAAACACAGTTGCATAGAAATACCATTACCAAGTAAGCGATTAGCTGAAATTGCGTATCACACTTTAAGAGTAGATTCAGAACCAAAGAGAAGTGGTGTGGTAAAGGAATTACTTACCAAAGATAATATATTGATAGGGTAATATATTCAATACATATATGAAGATCTATTCTATTATCCTTCTTTCTTTTAGAAATTTTAGTGCGTTGACATCGAGACAATTACGTGTGGCTATTAATGGTTTTTTTGAAAGCACAAATTTAGTAGTAGAAACACTTAATTTTGTTGGACCCCCGAAAAGTGAGATTTACAGTCATTTTGAATAATGCCGGAACATACCCCAGCTCCAACTCCTAATAGAGCAGTGTACGGATTTGGATTGCATCTTACATCAAAAACTATATTCATTCTCTTTTTAATATGGGCAACAATTCCAGAAGAATGGTTTAGAAACATCGGTATCACTTATCTTCCCCAGCGTTACTGGGCCATAGCTATCCCAATATTTGCTCTTACGTTGTTAGCAATATTTGCATTAATAATTTACCCCAGTTTAGGTTTAATCTTAAACCCTAGTGCAAACAGTATTAATACAATAACTGACAAAATGAGTCCTATAAAATCAAACCATATCAATTTTGAAAGTCAAAAAAATTTCAAATGTGTTTGTAAATCAAGTGATAAATGTCAAAAGAAAGACTTTGATCTATTGAGAGAAGAAGATTTTATTGCTAATAGTATTCCACCTATTTATGACTTAAATATAATAAAAGTATCTGAAGATCTATATTTATAATTAAACGTAATATTGAGGTTTCTTTACTGTAATTCCAAATTCTGCCAATGCCGGTGTTAAATCTTCCATTGTTAAACAATATCTACGGTCTTTGGAACTTTTTGTGTTCTAAAATTTTAATATTAATGTAAAAGTAAATTTTTTTATAAATAAAGAATAATTGCTATTACCTTAGAGTTGCTGTGGCTGCTTGAGGAGTTACTGGAACGCATTTTACAATGTTGTAGCGCATCATTAGCAATATCTGATATAAATTTCTGCGCAGCGATTGATATCAATCTTAAGAGTCGGTGATCTCGAGCCTCAAATCCTGCTACATTTAAATAATGTGCTGTTACTGCATCTGGAATCTGAAATGAAAAGACTAGGAAAGGATTTTAAAGAGTAATGGTACAAAACTTACAGTTGGTACATAATCTTCCAATTGCAAAAGAAATTCGCTTAAGGGTTGACCCATAGTTAATGTATGAGGCTCATCTCCATTTACATCAATTTCTTGTTTAATTTCAGCCATTATTAATCAATTTGGTACTCAGATATGATTAATAACAAACTTGAACCATGAAATCCACCGGAGTGAAGTTATCTAGTTTTTATAACAATGCGAATTAAGCAGCGTTGCCAAATTTACAGAAAATAGAATTTTTTAACTAGAAATTGAAAGTTATTTAAAATGTACTTTTTTTAATTTCTTTGAACTCATTCTTAAGAATAGAACTATTTTTATTTACCTAATTTATTCTTTATTATGTACCCTCATCGTTTCCTTTTTCTTTCTAAGACAATTTTATATTTAAAATATACTTCAATACTATAACTAGTAGTAAGTCTCACAGAAACGTCTTTTTAAGTCTCCTATAGTATTATCCTCATAAAAATAAAATGAGTTAGTTTGGAATGTTTTTAATAAAACAAATTAATTTATACATTTACATAAAATCCATTTATCTATTCACATGAGAGAACTACAAAGATCTAAAATTAAGTAATAAAGTAAACAATCAATGTACAATATAAGGCTATATCATGTGTTTAATAACTATACAAATATATTACATATAATCTTATTGTATATAAAATAAGCAATATCTTTAGTATAAATAAAAGTTTTTATCCTAATAAAATCAATTATAAAGCAGCTATTATACATAATTTACAATTTTATCAATGGCTTATTTACAATCAATTATAAAATTTTTTTTCTAAAATGTATAAAAGTATTTTAAAATGTTGCACATTTCTCCCACAACTTTTTTAAACACAAAATATGTCAGGTACATTTTTAGTGATTTGATAAAAAAATATTAGAGATTTAAATGTGATTTTATTACTTGGATATTAGCTAATGCAGCAATACTTCTTTTGTGTCTGTAGTAGAACCTTGCCTTGTGGGACTAAGTAACTCTTGCCGATCGCGCTCTCTTTCACGTCCAGGCCGAAAAGCGTCTAATAATGCTTCGACTCTTTCTTCGGTTGGACCCCATCTTTGATAACCTGCTATATTCTGCAACCATACTATCACTGTACCATGACCTATTCGAATATTTAATTCAGATCTGAAATAAAAAATTAACATCAACAATATAACTTAAGGGACTATTTATATTTAGAAAAATAAGAAGTTTATTGAATATTTTTGTAAGATATAAAAGAAAAGCAATGAAAATTGTAAAAATCCTTAGAAGTGTGTTCCAAAGGTTGTTGAAAGATAAAAGTGGATACACGATTATGCATCACATATAAGATATTTCACTTGTATGCACATACATTCTTCTTCAATTGACGCAGCAATATAATATGCTACTGTTGAGTATAAATAAGAAACAATATTTAACAAAAACTTTTCAGAACACTAAATTTCAGTTTTACATTCCATATAGAGCTTGTTGAGTTAATAATCAAGTTATCAGTATTTTTGTAACTTACTTTGTTAAAACATGTTGAAATCCATGCCGAAATTCATGTTCGTATGCAGGAATTGTGACTTGCTTGCGTTTGTATTGGCTCGATTCTAATCGTATTAAAGCATTTGGTGTGGGTTCACGATAATCAGGCATTATAACAATAAAACTTAAAGGCTCTGGACTATCACTTAATAATTTTTCCATATGATCAACTGCGGATTCCATCAATTCTTCACAGTAAGGAGGATGTGCTTCAAATGAACCAGAAACTGCTTTTAGTTGCAGAAACGGTCTAAAAATAAGAATATTATATAGAGTAATTCGGATATAATGCAAATAACTTACCCTCGGCTACCAAAATATGAATCACAATCTGGAAAAGCAGAACAAAATTGTTTGAAATAACAATTTAAAGGTGATGAGAAACATTCGAATGTAACTCCAAACATTCTATGTAAGCATTCAAAAACAGCAACAGGTAGAGAGGCTTGTGTATCTTGTACATCCATATTCGATGATGATTGTGACGGATTTACTCCTAAGAAAGTCGCATATCTCTTTAATAATACCCATACTCTCGGTATGAATAGTTCAAATTTTCTATCATCAAAACAACTATGACGATATAAATGTTCCTACAAAATATTAAATCAAATAACATTTAATTACGTTTTAAATAAAATGTACCAATTTTTGAAGGTGTATTGCATTAATGGCGAGAGTATCTCCTTGAAATCTTAATAAAGCTTGATCTCGATCAGTGATATATTCGACTGCTGGTAACCTTGGGCAAGCTATTGCAAACTGAATTGGATAACACCAAACTTTACGTGTATTGTTATTTGGTAATGGAGGCGGTAATTCCATTCCATGCTCTTTTAATATGGCATTTGATTTTTCACGAACTTTCTTGGCATATTCAGCAGAGAGATTGTAAATTTTCAAACAAATTCCTTCTACAGACGATTTTACCTAAAATTGTGATTACAATAATGTATAACCTAACTTCATTTATTATTTCATCCTTTAATTAAATAAAATTTTAGTTTAGGTCTCTTTAGTGAATTATTTTTTTGCACATTTTTTACACTCAAGCATTTTGTGAGACTAAGATATATGCTAGATGTTCGAAAACTTATAACTTTCATACCACTAAAATTGTTTTAAAGTTGTTACAAGTTGTAGTCTTTAAATTTTTACCACTCATTTTTGTTATTGTCGGCACCTATATTGTCGTTTATACACCAACACTACATAACTCATTTTTTTTGTGAAATGTCTTTTTTTTTATTGTATGTAAGATCTTGCGAAGAATCATTGTATTAGTTAAGAAATGTCCCAGTTATACCCACAATGCAAGAATTTTCTTTCTCAAACTCGTAAAGTTGAAGAAACAAGTCATGTGATGTTACCATTTTGACAACAATATCTTTTTTTTTAAATTTTTTATTTGCAATTGATCAACTAGCACTATGTCAAAATGTAGTAAGTCATCTATTCAGTACAAAAAAGAGATTCGATTACAACACTGGTAGAGTGCTACAATGATAAGTTATGAAGGAAAAATTTAAACAATCTCAAGTGCTGATGCCGAATCTAAATGATTAATTAATATATTCCTATCATTTTAGTTTAAAATTAAATATTTGTTGTTTTCTATTTAAAAAGAAACTGTAACGCGACAGTAAAATTAGTCATAAAAAACAGTAAATATTTTATTTTAAAAGAAGGAATTTTAAAAGCAATTAAATATGAGGCGTTTTTTATTGTATGAAATTACAAAATATGGAAAAAATATTTACAGTTTCTGTTAGATGAGGTTGACACTGTTGTTTGAGATGGCCTAATCGATCTTGAAAATCGTCATAAGTTGCTCCGACAGTCCTTCTTAACCACTGAAAAGTTTCATCAACGTTCCACTTCACAACCTTCCTACTTTCACCTTCAGCATTACGAGATTCCATAATTTTCTTTGCAGCTTCTGCGTATCTTGATAATTGCTTGCGTGCATCTCCAGTAAATTTTGGTCTAACTAATTTAATTGGTATATCATTCATTATTTCTTTATACATTGATAAGGATATTTCGGGATAACAATTACTTGGTAATAAAGGATCACAGCCTGTATCGATAACTTTTCTTTCCATTAACCAACGATTAAAAGAATCTTTGGGAGCATCTATAGATTCCCTAGAGTGGCACAATTCTTGATAACATTGCCTTAATTTAGAAAGTAAACTACATCTATAAGCTTCTACTTCTGGATGTGAGTGCATGTACGGATAAAGTTGTCGTTCTAAAATTATCACATTTGTTTGAACATCTAAATCCCACGGTCCAGCTAATATAAATTTTTTAACTTGATGTCCTCCTATCTCATCTGAAGGCCGCCGTTTTGCAACTGGTGCTGTTGGAATAGGAGGCCCTGGAATATGTTGTATACCGAGGGGATCTGTGATTGGATCAAAATGTGGTTTCAGTGACGGCATCTCCCATAAACTTTCCCCCGAAACTTTATTCCAAAAATATGGCCTATTTTCACGTTTCGACCAAAACTTTCGCCAACCCTGCTGTGTTAATTCTACAGGTAAATCATACTCAATTGCGTTTACATTAATAGGTGCGCCTTGTGGTGTTGTTGGCATATTCATGTGTGTATGTGGTATTGGTATGGGACTTAAATTAACTTGATCAACAATTGGGGGCCATGCAGGCCTCCCTTCAGGACCTTTAATGTCTGTTTCATCATTCATTTTCTAATTATAATTGCTAGGCTTTACCTCCTCAAAATTTTATTGTTGTCTAGGGCAACAATATAATTTTTTTTATATGCACGCACGAATCCATATATGGAGCAGTTTCTGGAGTTAAAAAACACGATTTATTTACAATTTTATTCCGGTTTCGATAATTCATTCATGTTTTACGCAGAAAAATTATGTACACCTCCGCCTAGACGCCATTTGCTGACTGAACAAAACTAAAGCAAGCGCAGTTTCTCAGTTTATATTAATCACGTGACCCTTGTTATTGTTTGGGTTCCGCGTCTACTACCAACATTACGAATTTAAATTACGAAATCGACTCCTTACTTTTGTAATTACTAGCTTTCAATTATTTGTTAATATTAAGCACATAATAACAAATTAATTATTTTTTTACAAGTATTTATTATGCGTTCATATTTATAATAAGGTGAAAAATATATTTTATAAATATAGTATTTGTGTTTCCTCTACTTTGTGGTAGTTCATGACATGAAATCAAATAGAACAACTACTTTGTTCTACCACATTATATAATAAATAAAGTGGTAGAACAAAGTAGTTGTTTTATTTAATTTTATATTTTATAATATATAAAAAATCATTTTAGTGCTGATACATATTATATTTTTTCTGAAATCAGAAAATTATTAATTTAAATATATTTTTTCCCTGCATTTTTTAATATAAGTTATGTAACCAACTATACACAAAATCAACAGAATACTGGTGCTGCCATCTATGAATAAGTAGCGTTGATATCCAAGCATAAGGCAGGATGTTTTGCGCCATTTTGAAAACGCCGGTGTTTATAATTATAGGTTAAATAGTGCGTTTCGTATGCGTTTAAAAGTATTTAATTAAGTTTATTCAATTAGTAATAACCTAGAAATAAGACAACAGCCAAAATGGTAAGATATACTAAATTAAATCTTCGAACAGGATATTCAATTTTATATTTTTTAGACGATCGGAAAGAATAATAAGATGATCCAACACATCAACTACAGGGTTAGAATAACTCTGCAAGATTCTAGAACATTTATAGGAACATTTAAAGCCTTTGATAAACATATGAATATGATATTAGGGGATTGTGAAGAATTTCGTAAAATTAAACCTAAGAATTCTAAAGTAGAACGTGAAGAGAAGCGAGTGTTAGGCTTTGTTTTATTAAGAGGCGAAAGTATAGTTTCTTTGACGGTAGAAGGTCCTCCACCACCAGAAGAGGGATTGCCTAGGGTACCAATTCCAGGGGCTGCTCCTGGTCCTGGAATGGGACGTGCAGCTGGAAGAGGAATGCCTGCTGGTATTGGCGGTGTACCTGTAGGGCTACAAGGACCTGTTAGAGGAGTTGGAGGTACATAAAATTTTTTTCAAATATGAAATTTTCACATACGTTGTTCTATTTCTTTTAACTTTTTAACTACATATCGTTGGGTTAAGTGGAGAATATCCGATATGAAAATATATTATGAATCTTTTATAACTGACAATTTAGGCAACCCTAAATACATCTGAAGTTTTGCAGATGTATTTTCATATTTAACGTACACATATGATCTTTTACAATTGACCCAAGGATGCTTTATACGAGGTGATATAATATCTAGTGGTATTTCTTGTTCTCATTATGTCAACACATTAAGTAAATAAAAGGAAAGATAGTATCTGAAAATACGCTCATTACTTTTTAAATATTGAGCTTGTATCATTTAGGAGTTAATTTTGAAACAGGAAGTACGTAAATATTTTGTTAATTTAGGTCCATCTCAACAAGTAATGACACCTGGAGGTCGTGGGCAAGTTTCAGCACCTCCACAAATGAATCAAGGACCACCACGAATGGGAGGTCCTCCTCCTGGTATGATGGGACCACCACCTGGCATGATGGGCATGCCACCTGGTATGCCAGGTATGGGACGGGGTGGTCCACCACCACCAATGGGAATGAGAGGACCGCCGCCAGGAATGATGCGTGGAGGTCCCCCTGGTCCTCCAAGACCTTATTAGAATAATAAATGAGTAATGTGTATTGCCATTTAATTAATATTTTGTACATTCTCAATTAAATAAAAATAAAACTAAATTTTATATAATGATGAGATAAAGCTTAAAAGATATTTAAACTGCATTAAGTTGTAATTGATGTAGTAAAATATTAGAAGAACATCATTATTTACAACAATAAAACATATTATATCAGGACCATTTTACTGAAGTTTTAACAAAAGGATTGATAAAAGAAAAAACAGCATGTTTCTATGATGATTCTCAGCCTCTTTGTGCTTTCTAATGTAAATTTGTTAAAATTGGTTCTGGTTGAAACTAAATTTTTAGTATCAGCATCACATTCCTTCATGTTGTTGGGGTAACAACTTGTAGCTTTTCTTTCTGTTATTATCATTCTTTACTAAAAGTTTCAAATAACTCAATCTACATAATGGATATATTCCCTCTATTTTTCTCTTTAGGAAAACATTTCTATATGTTAGCAAATGAATAAACTTTGAAATTCAATCTAAATGTTTCTTTTTCACACCTATTGCATTATGGGAATAAGAATGACGAACAGTAATTTTCTATTTGGACAATGAATAAAGTCTGGAGCCAACCAATAGCTGCACAAAACAAAAGTAACAAAAAGGTCAGTATGCCAGCGCAAGAATACTCCTAACAAGAATCTCTAATGTGCAGGAAGAATAGCTTTTTAAAAGTCGAAAGGTAGGTTACTGAACGAGTTTAGGAGGGAGTTCCAAAGCACTGTGACACTGAGCAAAAGACTCGTAGCCTTTTTTTGAGTCTAGTACCGAAAGTATTATGGGTACGAGTTGATTGTCCTCGTAACAAGTACTCACTGATGTATGGAAGGGTCAGCCTGTTAAGAGCTTTAAAGATAAGAATGGCTTTGCGGTAGGATGAACACAATGGATTTACCACACTCAAGAGAATGCCTGTAGTTTTCTGTAACTTTGAGCAACACTGTCTCATAGCTAAGAAAGCAACAAAAGCCTCACTGAAATTATGATAGGATTTATTTTCTGTTTTTGCAGTCAATTATTTGAGTAAGAACTAACTAATTTAAAGATTTTGGAAAGAGCCGGAAGGATACTTATTGGGCGGTGGTCCAATATTGATGAGAGTGGTGTTACCTTGGAATGAGTTTATAATAAGACACGTCGGTGAGAATCTGCAGTAACAATGGCAAAATCTGTTTTAAGAAAGTAATTGGTATGCCATCTTATCCTGGTGCTTTAAATTTGATCTTGCCAAATGCTTTGAGGACATCAGTAAATGTGTCGTGGTTGAATTGGAATTGAGTTGGAATCCTTAAGGTTGTACTTTCATTATGAAAAGGAGTGCTTGTGAACCCCATTTTCACTAGAAGCCTAAGATAAACTTCGCTTTAGCTGGTTAAAGTTAAGTTTTGTGTATGATTATGAAATTGGCCTTAAGTTACGTTTCCTTGGCATAGGTAAACTTAAAGTTGTATAGTCTGAATTTCTAATTTAATGACAATTTTGTTAACATAACCATAGTGTAAGATGTATATAACTTATACCGTTAGAACTACTAATTCAAAATCCAGATGTACCGTAGCTTTTTGAAGGTTGCTTATATGAATCAAAAAAGTCCAAAAATATATCTGCCTAAGGCTTCATTTTGATGTGCAAGGCTAATTAATTTTTTCTTGGTCATCAAACCGTAAGTTGTATTTAATCCTAATTGAAGTCATTAACTTGATATACTAATTACTTAAGTAGGCAGAAATCAAAGCTTTGAATCATATACTGGAAGTTCAAACCTGATATATAGCTATACGTCTCACGTCAATATCTTGTCTTCAGAGCAATTTAAAGATCCCGAGGAATAAAATAAGTGTAAGGAGTAGGAATTAAACAAAGCATATACATGTTTACTTTCATTTATTAA